>PVKU01005949.1:0-113215 GCA_004027475.1 Anoura caudifer
AGGAAGTCCCACCCGAGCCTAAGAGGGGAAAGAATTTTATACATGCGGTCGACGTATCATTGGTCAGTCCTCTTTAAGCGTGAGTTGCCATGGATTTTCTCCGTGGCTCCAGCCATTTTCATCTGACGTCAGCCAGTTTTTCGCGGGCTTCAGCCCTTGGTGGCCATCTTATCTCACCATGCCTGACCTAACACATATAAGTTCTTTGAGTTCTCTGTTTCCTATACCATTTTTGATGTCTCCCTATCTATTTAATGCCTACTAAGTATGCTTCTTCTTCCCTGTACTTTTCCCCCTCCCCCTCACCACTGAAAACCCTCCATAGGATGTCCATTTCTCTGATTCTGTTCCTGTTCTAGTTTGCTTAGTTTTGTTTTCATTGTTTTTCTTTCTTTTATTTTTTTAGGTTCATTTGTTGATAGTTGTGAATTTGTTGTCATTTTAATGTTCATATTTTTTGACCTTCCTTTTCTTAGATAAGTCCCTTTAACATTTCATATAATAAGGGCTTGGTGATGATAACTCCTTTAACTTGACCTTAACTGAAAAGAGCTTTATCTTCTCTTCCATCCTAAATGACAGCTTCGCTAGATGAAGCAATCTTGGATGTAGGTCCTTGCCTTTCATGACGTGGAATACTTCTTTCCAGCCCCTTCTTGCCTGTAAGGTTTCTTTTGAGAAATTAGCTGATAGCCTTATGGGCACTCCTTTGTAGGTAACTTTTTCCTTCCCTCCTGCTGCTTTTAAGACTGTCCCTTTATATTTAATCTTGGGCAACTTAATGATGATGTGCCTTAGTGTTTTCCTCTTTAGGTCCAACTTCTTTGGGACTCTCTGAGCTTCCCGGACTTCCTGAAAGTCTATTTCCTTTGCCGGACCGGGGAAGTTTTCCTTCATTATTTGTTCAATTAAGTTTTCAATTTCTTGCTGTTGTTCTTCTCCTTCTGACACCCCTATAATTCAGATATTGGAACTTTTCAGGTTGTCCCAGAGATTCCTCAGCCTCTGTTCATTTTTTTTGGATTCTTGTTTCTTCATTCTGTTCTGGATGGATGTTTATTTCTTCCTTTTGTTCCAAATTGTTGCTTCGAGTCCTGGTTTCCTTCCTGTCACTGTTAGTTCCCTGAATATTTTGCTTTATTTCATTTTGGGTATCCTTCATTTCTTCTTTCATTTTTTGACCAAGCTCAATCAGTTCTGTGAGCATTTTGATTACCTAGGCTTTAAATTCTCCATCAGACAGGATGGCTATATCCTCCTTGTTGAGCTCTCTTTCTGAGGTTTTGCACTCTTCTTTCATTTTGGCCCCATTTCTTTGCTTGGGGCCCCTGATAAGTTGTAAGGGGGTGGGGCCTTTGGTATTTACCCAGGCAAGGCAACACTCCTTGCTGTGGCTTTGGAGCTGCCTGTGGGGGAGGGGCCTGAGAGGGAACAGTGCAGGTCGCTTGCTCTTCTCTAGCACACTTTTCACAAATTCTCATGCGAGACTGAGTGTTTCTTCTACTGTGGCAACTGCCATAGCCCACAACCACCTCTGAGTCTCAATTTCCCCTAAAGTCAGCCCCTCCTGTGCAACCTGCTACCATGCTGCAGCCAGCCCCACCCCCACGGTCCGCTGCCTCACCACAGCTTTTCTCTATTCCCTGCCTTACTGGTCTGGTTGTTCTCTTTGACTGTTTCTTTAATTCCTTTGTTGTTGGAGTTCCATGCATGCAGTTTGATTTTCTGGCACTTCTGGATATTTATTGATTTTAGATTGGTTGTTATTCTCCTTTTGGTTGTGTGAGGAAGTGAAGGGTTTCTACCTATGCCTCCATCTTGGCCCTTGTTGAAAAATTTCATCCTGGGAACCTCCTGTGTGAGGTACAGAGATGATCAAGGTGCTCCTCTCATAGTCTTCTTTCTCCCCCCGGTTGGTGGGGAGCCACAGGAAGGGGAGTCACAGGGCCCTGGCAGGGGCAGGACTGGTCAGTGGACAGTCAATCTTCCTTGGCCCAAAGAGGTTGTGGTGAGCAGGGTGGTGCACAGCCCTGAGTCCTGGCCTCTCCTAAGGCCACCTCTGGCCATCCCTGCTAGGACACTGCCCTGGACACTCAAGGGACCCTGAGGCTCTCAGCAAAAGATAAAGCAAGAGGTTTGAAATGGAGCGCTGTCTTGACCAGACACATGTTTACTCTAGTGATGAAAAGCCAGCTCTAGGCCTGATCATCTGTTAACCTCGGCCTAGGATTTATCTGGAAGCCAAGCGTTTAACTTACTCAAGACTTCTGTTCACCAGGTATCCTAGGAACAGGCTTTGGCATCTGTTACACAGACCTGAAAAAGTTAGTGTGATGGTTGGTTTCATGTGTCAGTGTGGCCGGGCCATGGTGCTCGGATATTTGGTCAAAATTTTTTATGTTTATATATGTATATGTAATTAATATTTAAATCAGTAGACTTTGAAGAAGGCAGATTGCCCTCCATAATGTGGGTGTACCCCATCCAAAGAGCTGAAGGCTGCTAGGAAATGAATGTCTACATCCCTCAAAATTCACACATTGCAACCTAATTCCGATATGATGGTACTAGGAGGGTTGGTCTTTGGGAGATGATTGGTCATGGGAGTGGAGCCCTCATGAAATTCAGTGACCTTATAATAGAGACTCAGAGAGCTTCTTTACCCAAATGGTAACACAGCAAGGAGATGGCTATGAACTAGAAGTGGCGTCTCACCAGACGCCAGATCTGCTGGTGCCTCCATCTCGGATTCCCAACCTCCAGAACTGTGAGAAATGAATGTTTCTTTCAAGAGACATTGCTTACTCACCCAGTCTATGGTATTTTTGTCACAGTAGCCCAAACTAAGATGAAAGCCTTGACAAAGACAAAGGGATCCTTCCAGTAGAGGGCGTTCAGACTGGAACTGCAACTCTTCCCGAGTCCCCCACCAGCCAGCTAGCCCTGTGGGTTTTAGACTTGCCAGACCCCACAATCTTGTGAGCAAATTTCTTGGAATCAAGCGCCTTCTGCATAAGTATACATGCTGGTGCTGCTAGTTTTCTGGAGAATCCTGATGGATACACTGAGGTGTTTCCCTGTCTCTGGCCCCTAGTTCCTCACTGCTTTAGGTCGCAAAGCCATGATGCTGCCCATGGGCAGAAATCCTGAGTTCTTCCCACACACTGTCTTTGATCTCAGACAAAATGTTAACCAAATTGTCCCTACCTGCCAAGGTGGGCTTCAGGTAACTCACTGTGTCTCTTTCAGTTTTCACACTGAACTTCTGGCTGAGGAGCACTATTTCTGGAGGAAGCATTGTTTCACTGTGGACACCAGAATGTCAAGGGGAGTGTGATTTGCCAGAGTCATAGGTTACTGATCACCTGGCTGGTTTGGATGTTAATCTTCCCTTGAAAGAACCAAATCCTTGAGGATCACCGCAGTGGCCCGAACGGGGGCCCCTGCGAAGACCAGCACACTGCCCCCTGAGAAAGTGCCCTTGATTGGAGGGTTTTTGCAGATGTAACTAGGTTAGGGATTTTGAGACATGGTCACCATGGCTGCTTGGAGTGCTCCTGATTTCCATGGTGGGTAGTGTCAAGAGACACAAGAGAAGAGTCATGTGGAGGCAGAAACAGTTGGGAGTAATGTGGTCACAGGCTAAGGGATGCCTGGAACCATTGGAAGCTGGTGTAACAAATTGCCACAAACTGGGTGGCTTAAAATGACGAAAATGTCTTCTCTCGCAGTTCTGAAGTCCAGAAGCATGAGATCACAGTGCTGAAGGCTCCAGGGACAGATGCTTTCTTGCCTCTTGCAGCTTCCATCGGCTCCAGCAGGTCCTTGGCTTGTGATCATGTCACTGCAGCCTCTGCCTCCATCTTCACATGGCCATCTCCCGTGTGTTCCCTGTGCCATCTGTTCCTCTTATAAGGACGTGTGTCAGGGGATTTAGGACTCACCAAGGAATCAAGGGTAACCTGTTCTCAAGAACTTTAACTGGATTACATCAGAAAAGGCTCTTTTTTTCCAAATAAAGTCGCATTAATAGATTCTGCAGGTTAGGACCTGGACACATCTCTGGAGGACACAACTCAACCCACCGCATGTGCCTCCTTTGTCCCCACACAGTTTCCCAGTGTCTTCTCTTACTGGCCCTGGGGCCACACGATTGTTAATACCTGCTTATACCAGGTTCTCAGAAATTTTGAACGAATGTTCTCTCCCCCAAGATTTTGTGCTGTAACTTGGGATTTGCTTCTAAGAGTGAAGCCTACTGAAGGTCCTGGAGCCTTTGCCACACAAGAGGAGGGAGTCCCAGGAAGGGCACTCAGGAGCTATGGACACTGGTCCGAATGATCCTGCATCACTCAGCCAATCAGTTCTGGAGTCTTGATACCAGGATCTTGACCCAGGTGCTCCCAAGCCTCAAATTCTTAGGTTTCCTGGCTCACTGTGAGGCAAATTGCTTTTTTAAAACCTCCTTCCTGTATTTCTCTCTTGCCTTTTTATAACATACATCTGTGCCAAGAGGTACGTGGAAGTTGCTCCTGTCTTCCAGGGTTTTGTGGATAAACCATGCAGTGACTAGAAATGCATGAGACCTGCTGCCTGGGAGGGGAAAACAAAGTCAACTATACATACCTCGGCCTAACTAATTCCATGTTTTATGAGCCTCTGCACCTCATTTGCTTCAAAATCAGAGGCTAGAAGCAGCTTCCTCACTCTCACCTCTTTGGGGTGCGGAGCCTGCCTCCCCTGTGTGCGTGCTACTTTGCTGAGAGCTGTTTGCCATGAGGCATCATGAAGACCCTGCACCAACAGCAACAAAAAGTGGGCTTTGTGGAAAAGTACTCCAGTCATATTAAAATCTTGGTGAATGCAGCCCAGTAAATTGATGTGCTCAATAATATTTCTCCTTTTTAGACCAGTGAATTTGCAAACATAAACTATCCAAAAAGGCTTTAAGGGATCACATTTCTAAAACCCACCTATGTGCGTGTTCCCACAGCTGCGGACTGGAGGAAGCAGATGGGCTGACTGCTGTTGAAGTCCAGGTGTCTACTTCCAGCTCCACTTCTCACAATTAGAATCCAAGTTCACCAGAGGCTGAAGAAGTGAATCGTGGATGGGAACTGCAGCCCTGTTGCTTCCTGTGGCCCTATCAGTTGTGTGTCTAAGGCAGATGTTCAATGACTGTGGCCCAGTTTAACACCACTCCTCACACTTCCGTTCACTTTAGATTTCATGAGTCTCCTGAGACAGGCAGAGGAGCTGGACACTCCTTGCTGTGGGCAGAGGAAAGCAGGTGCATACAGCACCTCTAAAATCACTTGGCCTCCAGCCCACCACCTGCAACACCTGACCACACCAGACCAGCTCCCTGAAGGTGGAGAAGCAGGTCTCCAAAGACTCTTTTTGGAAGGCTGTCTCTGGTTACAAAGGTTTAGGATTTCAAGGTCAATGCAGATGTCCACCTGTAACAGAGTGGAATTCTTGGTCTCCCTCTGACTCCACCTGTTCAAACCCACTCAGTTTTGAATGTAGACATGCTGATCATGAGAGAAATTCTGTTTGCAGTTTGAGTTTCACACAGACAGCCCCTTCCACTCCCCTCTCCTTGACATGAAAGAAGCCTGAACTCTGAACTTGATGAACTACTAGAGCTCCCTTCTTTTCAATCAGTAGAACTTTCCTTACTACAAACTCTGATGTTTTGAGTTTTGACCCTTTGAAACATCAGGCACATGGGCTTTGGACGGGTAACACACCTGCATATATTCCTTCCTGGATTCTTTAGCTGTGCACTGGAGTCATGAAGCTGACCTGCAGGTCCCTCTGCAGGCCCCACTGAGCACATGCACACAGTGCCTGGGATATGAAGCCACATATCCTTAGGAGGTGTCCACCATCTTTAATAAAACCCTAACAAAGGCCTCTTTGTTCTCCTAGTCTCTTATTGTGTAATTTCCTTAGCTGCTCCAAATTGCAGCTTGTCAAAAGTACTAATAAGAGCAGGCATTCCTAGGAAACTCCCATTCCAAGGTTAGTACAGTTCTCACTGGGCTTTTAGTGCTGCTTTGGACACCACAGCAGCATTTCTGAGAAACCAGCAAGCTGGCGTTCTTAAGTGAGCAAGCTCTGGTGGCTGAAGCCAGTACAGAAGGGCAATGAGGCAGTGGGACAGATGGCCACAGCTGGGACTTGGGAGCACAATGGGGCAGGCACCCTGCATACTCTCTGAAGTCAGGGTAGCACAATAAAGAATGTATCTGGTCCTTGTTTCTGATTCTTGGCACAGAACTTCAAGAACCCTTGAAATTTCTGGAATTTCTTTGTTATGTTAAGGAGGTGAACCATGGGGAGTAGGATGGGGGGGCGGGGTGCTGATTACCAGAAAGACCAAATTCATGATTAGAGAGTTGGGACTTTGTGCTAGGCCAGCCTCTGGGGAGTGGAGGGGAGCCAAGGGGGCTGGAGACTGGAGGTGGATCAACCACATGGGGCATCGTCATAAGACATGGTAAGAACTCAGGACAGCTCAGTGGAGCCCACGGTGATGGGCTGAGTTGGGCTGGGAGCGGCTGCACCCCATTCCAGGGTGGAGGGCACGGGAGCTCTGCCTTTGGATCCCCTCTCTCACCTAGTACATCCCTTCCTTTTTGTTGTTCCTCACTTTTATCCTTTGTTATAAAAACTAACCATAACTGAAAATGAGTTACTGAAGTCATTGTAGGAATAGTGAAACCTGCAGGGTCTTTGGAATCCCTGTTTGTAGCCAGCCCAGCCTCAACCTGAGTGGTCCCTGAGACACATAACTGGTGTCTGAAGTGGACGTCTTGTGTAGGGCTTTCTTGGCACCTGCCAGCTAGCTGCCAAGGCCCTACTCCCAGGAAGGCAGATGTGATGAGGTATGCCTTCTGCAGCACTGAATCAAGTCCCATTTTGTATCAGACACTAAATGGACTTTGGAAACAGAGGGACACAATGAGTCTCGGTCCTTGGTGGTTTGCAGTGGAGAACATGCTGAGAGATACACCACGCATCTCTTCCTGAAGGCAACATGGGTCTGCGCTCACCCTGTGAGCCCCAGGACTGCCTGCCTGCCTAACATTTTCTCATAAAACAGTGTACGAGCCAGAGGTCTCTGTTGTCACCACCAGCAGCTCTGTGAAAGTCCCTGTAGGGACCGAAGCCTGCCTCCAGAAAGCTGGGCCCATCTCGGTGGTTGCCCTCACTGCAGCACCTGGCTCTGCTTATACAAATTTGGTGAGCGCACATCTAGTCAGACGTTGGGCTTCTTGAGCACAGATGGTCGTTTAGGAAGTTGCAAGTGAAGGCTTTAGATCATAGCCAAAGAGTATCATCTTGACATTACCCAAGCCATTCTAGAATAACGTGAATGGCTGAAAGGGAAACCAAGGTAAACATGGTTCAGCTATCCTCAGCACCACAACTGGACAGGTCAGTGTTTGCTGAAGATACATAAGGGCTGGTCGGATTTCCACACTAATTTATACTCTTTCCCACTCAATCTTCTGGGAAAACAATTACAGATATCCAGAACCCTCATTCTAATTTACCTTCAGTGGGCTGGAGGCAGGCCCTGTCTCTTCTCAGAGCACAGACATGTTCAAAGGGCTCCACCTTGACTTGGATGGGATCGACTTACCCTTTTACCCTTTTCTGACCTGCAACATTTTCAGGGCATGTGTCCCAGCCTGTCCCTATTTTGACAAGGTGAGCAACGTAGGTACCATTGAATCCCTTACCTTACACTGCAAGTAGACATGTGTGGGCCTGGTCCAAACTCTCCTTTTGGCAGAGTGAAAGCCATATGACAGGAGCAAAATGACACAAACTGATTTCTGAGGCAGGTGTGGACTCCTGCCTTCTTTTCTGTTTGTGCCATGATGTGAGTTAGAAGTGGCAAGGGACCTTCCCACCTCCTGGCCCCATCAGTGAGCTAGTGAGATAGGAGATAGGGTAACAGCCAAGGTTGGGTCAGCAAGCTGTAGTGTAACCAGGTGTGCAAGCTGCCCCTGGCTTAGTAACTCCCTCTCCTAGGGACAGGGGTCCAATCAGGTGACCAGAACCACCTATCTGGGGACGAAATGCATCACAAGGCAATGTCTAATGAGGGCCATTTTCAGCATCCTTACACCTCAAGCCCTCCATCAGGCCAACCATCTCTCAGCTGTGCTGCACATTTTTTTTTTTTTTTTTTTTTAAGATTTTACTTAGTCATGTTTAGAGTGAGGGGAATGGAGCGAGGGAGAGAAAAGTTGATGTGAGAGAACATCTACTGGTTGCCTCTTGTGTGCCCCGACTAGGGACCTGGCCAGCAACCCAAGCCTGTTCCCTGACTGGGAATCTAACTGGTGACCTTTTTTGTTCTGCAGGATGACACTCAACCTGCTGGACCACACCAACCAGGGCTACATGTCACTTTTTAAACTAAAACAGAATGTCTGAAATGACTATTACTTGAGTGGGTGCATTTTTAGTTTGTACCTATGAGACTGTGGCAACAATGACAAGGGCTCCAAGGAACAGGGAAGGCAGGTGCTTTTCAGATGTGGGTCTGTACTTTGACGGCAGGTGGAGATGTAGCTCATCTGCCTGCTACCTCCCAGGGAGGGAGCAGGTAGTCAGAGCTGACACCTGGAGGAGCCTTCCCAAATGCAGGTGACCCCATTGGCTTCTTCTGAACTGGACGAACTGGGGTTTAAGCTACACCACACACAAGGGCTTCTGGATCCTAAGTGATATGAGCTCCTAACTAGGTAGGCCCCAGGGTGTGCTGGGTCAGTGAGTGTAGGGGTTCCCCACTCCTGCAGTTATATCCCCATTGTTTCTCTTATTTAGGATCTGGTTTTACAGGTGAGACACAGCAGTAAGTAGAGCAATGTTCCTCTGTTAGACAAATGTCTGAAGCAGATGAACAGTAACGTTCCAGCTGACGAGCTCTTGGGCAAGAGTGCAAGAGAGTGGGACAAATATATAGCCTGGCTTCTATTGGAATTTCCCCCTCCCATGGCCTTCAAGATTCGTTTTTCCCTTCCCTGGTAACAACAAAAGAGGCCAACTATTTAGAAATGATGAGCCCCAATGTTTATTTCTTGTCCAGGTCTGACCTAACAGTTTTATTGCATTTACTGCTTCTCAGTGTGTAGGTATGTCTACACAGGCACAGTCATCAGAATTAGAAAACCCTGTGGCTCTTCCACTGGGCTTGTGGCAGTGGCATCTCAATGTGAAAATGACATGGTTGACAAGGAGTCTGGCTGCCTGCCAATGGACTTGATGCAAATAACACAAAATGCACACCTTGTAGCTGTGATTCAACCACCACTGCACAGCCCCTGTGCTTTCTTAACACTGAGCCTGGCCAATACCGCCAGTCCTCCAGGGACAACCACCAGACCATGGTTTTCTTGGCTGGAGGTCTCACTGCAACAGTCCTCTCAACCCAGAACTCCAGGCCATGGGTTTTCACGGCTCTGCTGCTTCCAGTGGGGCGGGGAGCCAGCCACCTCAAATGTCTACCGATTCATCTGTCCATCCGGGATGAGCGGTGCACAAGACGGTCTGGCGTTGTGGATTGGATTGTCTCCCCACCACCCTAAATTCATATTTACGTCCTGACCGCAGTGTATCAGAACGCAGCCTTTCTCAGAAATACGGTCACCACAGATGTTGCCAGTTAAGACAGGAATACACTGGCTTAGGCAGGGGTGCCCTGGTTCAATGACGGGTGTCCTTATAAAAAGGGGAAAGAAATTTGGAGATAGATATGTACACAGGGACACCACGTGAAGATGAAGGCAGAGATGGGGTGATGCTTTATAAGGAACATTGACTGCCAGCAACCCCCAGAAGCTGGTGCAGAGGCGTAGAACAAACCCTCCCTTGTAAGGAACCAACATGCCACCCCCTTGACCTTGGACTTTCAGAATCCAGAAATGAGACCATACATTTCTGTTGTTCTAAGCCACCTGTTTTTGGTACTTTCTTAAGGCAGCTCTAGCAAAAGAATACAAACAGCAGCCAAGTTAATGTGTATGCAGAGCTTGACCTCACAGGAGGCTGCTCCGCACAGCCCCTCACCCAGACAACAGAACTCCTCACTGGGCCTGAGCTCCCCATTCCCAGACACAACGGCCCAGGCAGGGGAACTTAAGTGCCTCTCACATGATGACAACTGTTTTCACCCCACACCATTTACCAGGACCTTCAGGGTACACAGAAATGACATTGGGCAGGAGGTGCAACATAGTTTAAAATGGGGTACTGCCCTCAGTGACCTCACAATCCCTAATAAGCAGCCACCATCACAAATAAATGTAGGACACAGTTCCCCTGCAAGGAGCTTACAGCGCCCTGTGGGGGGTGGGGGGGGCAGGGTTCCAACCCTGAAAGGAATGCCGTGGGTGCTCCTCAGGCCTGCTGGTAACATGGCCTGCCAAGCGTGCCCGGCCCCGCTCCCTAGAGCCTCTCTCTAGCCATTACCTGCCCACAACTTCTTGTTCTCAGATGGGAAGTGGTTACCCTGGAACCTCTGGATGGGGGCGGTTTTCAAACAGGGCTGCATGGCAATGAAGTGAGTTGTGGCAAGGGATAGACCCCAAGGGGTGACCACAGTGGGAGCGGCCCAGTCCCTCCGCCCGCTTGGGAAGCACTGAACGAGGCTCTCTAGGACCCAGAGAGACAGAAGAAATGCTCAGTTGGCCACTATCTCATTTCTACCTGAGAGCAAAGGGCAGGAGGATGAGGTGTGTCCTGGGGCAGATCCATCCAGGTCCTGGGAGGGTCTGGCCTCCGTCAGTAGGAGTTGAGTGCCTGCTTGGAGCGGCGCTTCATGTGTAGGCGCTGGTGGCGCAGGAGGTCGGAGTTGTGCAGGAAGGTTTTGACGCAGTACCGACACCGGAAGGGCCGTGCCCGGTCCTTGCCGTGCACGCTGCTGCGGTGCCTTGCCAGGTGTTCAGGCCGCTGGAACAGCTTACCGCAGTCACAGCACTGGGCGCTCAGCCGGGCCCTGCCCTCGGCCAGTGGTATGTCCGGCCCCGCCACGCCCTGCTCGCTTCCCTTCACCGGCCGGGGCCCAGAGGGCGCCAGGTGGACACGCCTGTGGCAGAGCAGGTGGGAGTTGAGGCGGAAGCTCTTCCCGCAGGCGCCGCACCTGAAAGGTTTCTGGGCCTCGTGGGCCTCCAGGTGCCCATCTAGGTCCTCGCTGTCACTGAACAGCTCCCCGCAAACAGAGCACTCGTGCAGTTTCTCCTGCTCCCTGCGGCTGCGCAGGTGCCGGATGAAATTGACCCTCCAGCGGAAGACCTTACCACAGTTGGGGCACACGTAGGACTTCCCTGAGGTGTGTACCTCGCCCCCCAGCGGGGCACCATTCTGCTGCGGGGTAGGGGCGCCAAGCTGCTTCCCCGTGGGGCTCCGCGGCTCATCTGTGCAGTAGGGGCCTAGCTGGGAGTCCTCATCCCCAGAGCTGGACAGAACGATCTCGATGGTTACCTCCTCATCCAGGCTGTCCTTGGGGGGCACCGAGTCACCTCCGGCTATAGGAAAGCAACAAAGAGGTCACTTAGAGTTGATGCTGGAACAGGTTATGACATTGGAGGCTGTGGGAGGAGGGTGAATGTATTTTGCATGTGAAAAGGACATGAATTCGGGGGACCAGAGGATGGAGCGTTAAGAGCAAAATTACATGCCCTAAAGATTCCTATTATGCTGAAGTCATAACCCCATATACCCAAATGGGATATCTAGAGTTCAGCTTTTTTGGAGGTAATTAAGTTAAAATGAGATCCTTAGGGTGGGCCCTAATCCAACTGGCATCATTACAAGAAGTGATTAGGGCAGGCATGCAAAGAGACAGCCATGTGGAAGCACAGGGACAAGACGGCTGGCCATCTACAGGCCAAGAAGAGAGGCTGCAGGAGAGCGACCTCACCCCTACCTCTGACACCGAGATCTCAGAGGTCCAGCCTCCAGAATTTTGAGAAAGACAATTCCTGTTGTTTGAGCCTCCCCATCTGTGGCACTGTGCAGTGGGAACCCCAGGAGACTAACAGAGTGCACACAGGCTGGCCCTCCCTCCAGTTGGCAAACGTGGCCAAAGACAAACGCAGGGTTTCTAAAAAAAGGGGCATAAACAACCGTTAGTGCTCCTGCAGGCCATCCACACTCGGTTAGTAATTCCTACCAGATGAGGTAGGATTCAGAGGTGTTCCCAAAACACCAGCAAAAGAGTAAAGCCAGGGAGCTTCAGCTCAGCAGTGATGAGTTCAGAAGGGGATGTGCAGGGCAGTGGGAGAATCCCCTGAATTGGCTGTTAGGATAATAGGAAAACGGTGAAGAGTTGTGGTCTGACTGTGTGCTTGCTTATATATTAAATTGTGTAATCTTCAACAATAACCCAACAAGGCAGCTCTGATTCCAATTTCTGTTTTACAGGAAAAAACTTAAAGGAGAGAGAGAAGCTGCCCTGGCTGTGTGAGCTGGGTAAGACTTGTGCCAGGCTGGCGCAAACTCCTCAAGGACAGCACCCCATGGGCTGGGAATAGATGATGGGTGCTCCCCTTGAGCTTGAGGAGCAGAGGAGAGAAGCGGGGAAGACAGGAAGCCAAGGGGAAAAAAACCAAGACAAAGACATTATAAAAAATAGTTTTGTCATGTTAGGATTGGGAGGATTTCTTACAAGACATAAAACCAAAAAGGAGATGAATAAGTGTATTACATTTTAAAACTGTGAAAAACTGCCCTGGCTAGTGTGGCTCAGTGGATTGAGCGCTAGACTGCAAAGGGTCTGGACTGCAAAGGTTCACTGGTTCGATTCCCAGTCAGGGAACATGCCTGGGTTGCAGGCCAGGTCCCCAGTAGGGGGCGGAGGGGAGGCAACCATACATTGATATTTCTCTCCCTCGCTTTGTCCCTCCCTTTCCTTCTCTCTAAAAAATAAATAAAATTTTGGGCAAAAAATGTGAAAAACAAATGTGCTAAGACAACCCATGATTTAAAAAAAAAGAAAAATGGGAGGAACTATGTGCAAATAAGAGGCAATGGACTCAGAACCATAATTTTGATTGCATAGAAAAAGTAAACTATTGCTTAGCAGAGTGGACTCAAGCTCAAGCCTTGGGTCTGACACCACATTTGGCTCCCTCAGCTCCGCAGTCTGACAGCCACGGCAGAATGGAGACATTGGAGGACCTGCTATAGGCTGAGTGTTTGTGTCCCCTGCAAAATGTATAGGTTGAAGCCCTCTCCCTCTGAGGTGGTATTAGGAAGTGGAGCCTTCAGGTGATTAGGGTTAGATACATCTTGAAGCTGAAGAGCATGAGTAAGCAAGAACACAAGTGAGGAGTGAGCCCTCCCCCTCCACAGAACACATTGGGACAAGGCCTGGGGAGCACAGGGCAAGAAGGCAACCGTCAGGTGGAGAGCTCGCCCCACTCCGGACTCTGCCGGGGCCTCGGTCTCAGGCTCACCCACCTCCACACTGTAGGAGAGAAATGCACTATTTCAGCCACCCTGTCGATGGCTTTTGCTCCATGAGCTGGTCTGAGACAGTACCTACCTACTTCAGAAGGTACTGTACAGAAACAGGACCTTACTCTGGGGAGGTCGAAAACAGAGCTTACCCAGGGTAAAGGGGGAAAAGGCAAAAACAGAAACTAAACAGTAATAACTATCTGATCCACAGAGAAACCAGCTCAGGGCAGCATTCTAATGCTGGTCAGTGCGGCACCGGCAGACAGCGGCGGCGCGGGGGGCGGGGGGGTGTCCTGCATGAGTCCCCACCGAGGTGGAGACAGAGACCCCTCAGCTGCTGTCAGAGGGAGTGGCAGGAGCTACCCAAATAAAAACAATGCCTATCCTCTGACATCTCTCCTGTCCTCAGGTAAACTGGGTTTCTGGACATTTCAGCATGCATTCTGTGTCAGAGCCTAGGAAGGGAGGGATGGCTGGAAGCCCCTGGGTAACTACCACCCACCCTGTCTAGCGTGAGGCTGCTGTGGGCAGGTAGGGGTGGAGGTGGCCCCAAGTGCGTGTGGGAGAGCAGGAAGTAAGCAGCAAGCATTCATCCAGGACACTGAGCTGGTGCACTCCGCCTGGGGAGGGGCCACCTTGGCCTGTAGCAGGCACCTCAGAAAACCAGTGGTGAGGGAGCTCCAAGTGTGTGGGGAAGGGTCGCCTTTCTTCTGGATCTGTCGTGACCCTAAAACCCATTTTGTCTACACCTGACAGGGTGAAGAGAAATGGCACTGAGCCCTGTATAGTGCTAGGTGCAATTACAATAACAGACAATTCTGGCTCCAAAAGGCATCTCGGGTGAAACAGATTGTGTGTGAGTCAGTCCCCACAGCTGTGGACAGTCTCCATGACACGGTAGGTTCAAGTAAGAACCAGAGACTAATATAATATTTTATATTACCGTAATTTTTATTTTATTTTTTTCAGGGGAGAGCGCGAACGCAGTCCCCCACCACCACAAATTATGCAGTTGAGTTTCCCACATTTGGGGAAATCACAGGGGCCAGCACATCCGGAGTGCAATGGGTGAGCCTCATCTTGGGAAAGCCACCTTCGTGATCATGGTATCTCCCCTGCCAGTAACAACTGAAATTTTTTTTAAGAAGAAAGAAAGAAAGAAAGAAAGGAAGGAAGGAAGAGAAAGGGAGGGAGGGAGGGAGGGAGGAAGGAAGGAAGGAAGGAAGGAAGGAAGGAAGGAAGGAAGGAAGGAAGAAAGAAAGAAACCAGAGACTCAGGTTTGGTGTTTGGAAGAATGCCTGAACCCCAAGGACATTAAAGATGGCTGGCTATATTTTAGTCTTTGCCTCTGGAAGTGGTGACTTTTACTAACATGACCCGGAGTGCAAATGTGTGTGGGCCACCTGTGAGGGCAGATGAGGCATATGCTCTCCAGGGTCCCTTTGCTTTGGCATTCACAACCCTTCTCTTAGGTGCAAGATTTGGCCCAGCATTCTAGCCCTGCGCTTGGGGAAGAAACACATTCCTACATGGCCAGCAGCACCATGGCACACATGCTTCAGCCACAGGGGAAGGCCAGGAAGGGAGGGCCTTAGATGGGAGCTCAGCTGGGAGAGACCCTAGCAAAAGGGAATCAGCACCTTCAGCTGACAATCGGTGGGTTGGCAGGGACCTCAGAGTTCACTCTCTGACCCTACCCTCAACAGCAAATGTGCACACATGCCATACATGCATACTTCCATGACATGCACATAAAAACAACACACATCATACACATGTAATCTGCCACACGGCAGACATGCACACACATTCTATCACCACACACCTGCACACGTGCAGATGCACATGTACACACACCACATGTGTACACACACACACACACACACACACAGGGTGTACCCCATGCCTTCTCAGACTCTCCTTACCTGGGCAGGTGCTCTGCACAAGCGCTATCTGCTGGCAGGCCTGGAGTTCTGGCACCTGCAGCTCCTCCCGTCTTCCTCTTTCTTCTACCAGGATTGGCTGGAGACCTGGAAAGTCTTTCCAGAGAAAATGGAAAAGTGAGTTTGTTGTGCAGCTGCAGCACTACCTAGGGGGCCTCTTAACAGATGCCAACAGAGGGCAGCCCCTTGGTCAGTGTTTGCAGATAAAGTGAATTTGTAGACAAACGGCCAACACCACAGACACAGGCTCTGAAGCTAGATGGCATTGGTGTGGGTCCTGGTTCTGCCCTGTCTACATGACTGTGAATGAGTGCCTGCTACCCCTATGGTCATTTCCACTTCTGCGGTGGGACTTCTCAGGCTCCAGTACCCTTTGCAGAGACACCGGCTGCAGAGCCTTCTGGGGCAGACAAGACAGGGAGCAGGCCTCTCAAGAGGCCTGCATGCTGGTTCCAGGGGAGGTGGGGAGCCACACCTGACTGAACTGTGCTGGCCCCAGTTCCTGTAGGGGAAGGGGCATGGGCTGCCCCTGATGCTATATGAAGCTTTTTGTCTCAAAGGGGCAGTTTCTGAAGGTATTATGGCAGAGTGGTTAAAACTCGAGTTCTGGTGACACAAAAAGCCCAGGGTAGGGGGACTGGGAAATGCTGCTGCTGAGTAGTGCAGCCAAGCCCTAGCACCCCATGCCTGAGTTTCCTCATCCACAGGACATGGTGGAAGGACTAGAGGATGAGACACCTGGAGGTCCTGTGCCTGGTCCTCCTTCTCTCCCTGACCTGTGAGGGGTGAGACCTCACTTGTGGAGGGGCTACTGGTTTGTCAGCACAGCCCAGGTGCTACTCACAGCAGAGGACAAAGATATTCCCATTGTGTCCTAGTCCCTGGTTGAGGGAATGAGATCCCCACACCCTGCAAAATAAAAACCTACATTCTATCTGTGAGGAGTCAGGGAAGAGGCAAGATGTGTTCTACCAAGACAGTCTGGGTATACAGAGGGATGCAGAGAGATGGCAAGGAGTGGCCCACCTTCGGCCAGTAGCACCTACCATTCCACTCTGTCCACCCAGTGGTGACTCACCCAAGTGGGAGACCTGGGTCTCCTTTCCCTGTAGGTCCTGCAGCTCTGGAACACGTGGCTCATTCTCCTCCCGCTGGGACAGGTCCAGCTGGGCTGCTGGGTCATCTGTTCACAGAAAAGGGGAGGATACATCTTCCTCAGGGATCTAGAAGGACCCAGGACAGGCGACAGCAGTGAGAGGGCCATGCAGGGCTGCTGAGATGCAGAAAGGCTGGAGCAGGCAGGGAGGGTGGATGCCATGGGCTTGGGGCAGCTCTTCCAGGCCCATGCATTAATTAGGGAGCCACATGTGAAGAGGCACAGGATCAGAGAGAGAGAATAGTGACACAGATGAACCTGTTATGTTTGGTTTTGTATGCAAAACAGCCAGCAAGCCTAATTTACACATGATGGTGGCAGGTGACCTCCCATCAGCACTGGGGGTGGTAAGCAAGATCAGATACAGGCACCCCATGTCCCTGGTCTCAGGAGAGGGCTGAAGATGTCTTACTTTGAGGCAGGGAGACCCCACAGTCCTCTCCAATGATGAACTCCCCGTAGAAGCCAGTCTGAGCAGGATCCAGAAGGGACCAGTCCTCTTCCGAGAAGCAGAAGATCATGTCCTCAAAAGGTGAAACCCGCTTCTGAAATCACAGGAGAACATGGATGCCTCAGTCCAGGGACAAGCTGGGGCTGAGGGCATGCACACCCCTGTGATGTGTGTATGATAGGGAGCGTGCAGAGGGCTGCTCCCCAGGTCTTGCCTGGGACCCACCTGGTTCCTACCGGGTTTGGCCAAATCTGAACTGAGGACTCACCAGTGGTCAGAGGTGTACAGAAAAAGGCTCTGCAGCTCAGTGCTGGTAGCACACGTGTGCATAGTACCAGGCCCGCCTTGAGGACTGTGGCCATCATGTCATTTGGGTGCCCTGCCAGCGAGGTGACACTCCATTTTTAGAGTTTGTCTGGACAAGCCCCTTCATGGCAGCATTAATGATCATAGATA
Organism: Anoura caudifer; assembly: GCA_004027475.1. Lineage (NCBI taxonomy): Eukaryota > Metazoa > Chordata > Mammalia > Chiroptera > Phyllostomidae > Anoura > Anoura caudifer. The sequence goes on from PVKU01005949.1 coordinate 17,492, forward strand.
ACAGAGGCTGAAGACACGCTCTCTCTGCCCATCATCAGAGCGGTGACTAAGCCCAGGACATCCTACCAGGCAGAGCACTCCCGTGGGAAGGAGTGTGGGCCTCTCTGCACTGAGGAAGCCCTCCGAGGTGTGTGTCACATGGAAAGCACCTGTGCACATGGTACCCTGGGCTGCCCAACACACAGAACGGCCAGCAGCTTCACAGTGGGACCTGGGGTTAGGTGCAGCTGGGAGGCTTCTCTGACACTTCGAGTCACCCACCAAGGGAATGTGTCAAGTGAATCTTAATTTAAAGAATGGTGGGATACCCATATAATACCAGGAGATCCTAAAATAAGTCCCTTACAAAATGAAAATACAGATCTTTGCCCACTGAAGCATGAAGTATTAGGATCTCAAACCTCCTATAAATATTAATGTAACAACAGATTGATAATAACAAAAGATGTCATTGAAAAATTAATCTGGAACCTTGATTATTTGAAAGAATATTTGGGAGAAGGAAGATGTGAAGGATGGAGAACTCCTGGTCGAGCAGACATTTCTGTTCACACTGTCTAATCCCAGAAGAACGAACATACGGTGTATCTCTACTGAGCATGTCAGTGACTGTGTGTCACTCACAGACATATGGGTGGAGGTACTGTCTGCATATACATTCCCCGATGTTGGCTTAACAAGGCACCTACCTTCTGCAATTACAAAGCATTTAAAATAAAATTCCATTTTGGGTTATAAAAATAATTCCTTTATACAGTCCATTAGAAAGGATTTCAAAATAAAATTTTAGGGGAAAAGTACAACCCATACAGTATTGTATAATAAATCTGTTTAAAAAATTAAAAAGTTCATAATATTGTAAATACATATCCTCATATCTCCCTAACTCTAGACCAGCGATTTTTCAACCAGTGTGCCATATGAATTTTTAAAACATGCACTACCTAAGTCAGGGGCACTGACCGCTTTCCCCCCAGATTCTCAAATAAAAAAATGACAACAGCTAATGCAACAATAGTTGTCTGGTATGAATGAATAAAAAGTGTAGTTATTTTTTTTTGTCAGATCAGTAAAAAATATATTTTTGGTTTGCCGCAGTATTTAGTAATTAGTATACGTGTGCCCTGAGGTAGAAAAGGTTGAAAGTCACTGCTCTAGACCATCACCACTTTACTCGATGGCTGTGCTGGGGCTGGGATCAGGCGTGTGGGTGGGGAGACAGGGTTGGGGGAAAGGACGGTTTCAGCAGATGTCCCCTGGTGCCTTGGCCTCCTCCCCGACACGCACACTTTTTTTCTACATTCACCCAGAGACAGCAGAGAGCAGAAGGGGCACAAAAGGGCACAGAGTCAAATAGACTTCAAAGAGACTCACCAAGTTCCTGGCTCACCTACTTGTCACATTCCCAGTCTCTCATAGGATGGTGGGCATGTTACTCAGCCCCCAGGTCACTGGGGACTTGCAGGTATCACAATACATTACCCCAACAAGTGTCTGTGTGAGTCTTCTACAGTCCCATGTGACAAAGAACTGTCAGTCAAAATGGTCTAGAAACTGCTCTACATGAGAATAATTCAACGTGGGTTCAATAAGACCATTTAGTGTCTTTTGAACTATGACACAGGATTACCTTTTCAAGGCAAAAAATTATGAAGACCCCCACAGGTGACCGTGACAAGAAGGACTGGGTATTGCTGGGTAAAAGCTCTCTAATGGGCCTTAGAAATCTTGCTGAACATAAATTGGGTCCTTAAATGTCAATTATCAGGTATACAAGTGAAATTCAACAGTTTCATGTTTATGTGACAACAGTTGTATGCTTCCCATCAGAAAAAAATGAGATTAAGTGTAATGCTCCCCTGGGTCCTTGGGGAAATTTCTGAGCAATTTTGGGAGAAAGTAACAGAAGTACACCCTGTGACTCAGTAATTCCATTTCCAGGACATTTTCCTAAGGAAATCATCAGGGATGTAGGCAAAAATGTGTGTAAAAGAATGTAGAACACACTGGTAGAATCATGCGTCAGGCTTCTTCTTTCCGCCTTTCTCCAGTGTCTGAAGACGCACCCTAATTGAAACAAAATACTCATGTGCCTGTCTCTAAGATACAAACTATAAACAGGTTAGGCTTTGCTTCTGGTTTTCTTTGGAAAGGCAAGGTGGGTGGGTTGCAGACGCTCCAGCTGATCTCTGAGTTTCCCTTCCCCGCAGCCCTACCTCCAGACCCTCCCAGAGGGAGGCTGCTGACTGGGTTTGGTGTTTCTATTCAGCGCTTATCTTTTAAACTCCAGCTACCTCTGAATATAGCTTGAAATGTCATCATAGCACTGTGTCATGCTTTTAAATGTTGAACTTCCGTTTAAGGCTTATTCATATACATCCACGTAGATCCAGTTCATTGACCTAAACTGATGTGTAGGATTTCAGTGTGGTGATTTTACCCATTCTTTTGTCAATAATGTTTAGGTTTTTCCCAGTACAGATGTTCCTTGTCCCAGATAGGGTTTTATATCCCAATAAACCATCCTAAGGAGGTTGTAAACATCCTAAGTTGGAAATGCATGTAATACTACACTGCAAACAAAGAATGGGCTGCTGGCCCTCAGGCTCCTGTGGCTGACCGGCTGCGCTCACCGTGCTTCCCAGCACCATGAGACAGCATCCTTCTGCACATGGCTTGCCCGGAAAAACATCTAAATGTGAAATTTAAAGTATGGTTTCTACTAAATGCCTATCACTCTCCTACCATAGTAGCTTGGGACTGGCTGTACTTTGCTGTTGCCAGCAACAGTTCAGTGAACTCTTGTCTGTCTCCCACATGCGCAAGTACGTTTCTGGGGCAGGAGAGTTACTGACCACTGGGGAAACGTGCCCACCGACAGGAAATACTGCTTCCACCAGCCCTGGGGCTGTCCAAGGTTGAAGATTCTGGCCCCTCGGCAGGAATGCAGTGCGGGTCCCACAGTTGTGGAACCACCCTTCCCTCAATGAAAATCTCTTCATGTGTTTATTAGCCTGTGGGCTTTCTTCTTCTTTGAGACTCTTGTACAGAGTCTTTGCTCATTTTCCTATTTTCTAATGGGCTGCTTTTCCTATTTTTTAACCAGCTTGTTTTAAATTGTAGATATACCTCATTGATCAGCAATATTAGCAAGATAGGACAAACTGCAAGAAAGTGTTTACCAAATTAGAATGGTGATAATTTTGATTAAAAAGCTTCAAAATCAGAAATGTGGTTTTGGAACAAAAATAGACCAACACAAAAGAAAAGTAAAAGTCCAGAAACCAAATTTGGTACACATAAAAGTTTAATCTACAAGAAAAAATACAGCCCTAATTCCCATTGGAGAGAGAGAAATGACTTTTATCTGATATAGTTGGTTGAATGTATCTGATATAGTTGGTTGACTATTCAGAAATAAAACTAGATTCTGACCCTCATTCACAACTATTACAAAAATAAAAACCCTAATACATCAAAAGGAAAAAATGGCTAAAAGAGATTAAAAATAGAGAGGGACCATAAGAAGAGCAACGAGCAGAGGTTCACATGAAAATTATAAATGCCTACAGTAATAAAACAGCATGAGGGAGACTGAGAGGCCAACAACACAGAGAACAGACATACACATTCACAAGAGGCAGACAGGGAGAACCAAGATACGCAGAGCCCTTAGGACACGTGGAAGAAGCTTTCATGTCAATGAAAAAAGAAGGAGAGCAAGAGAGCAAATATTAAAATATAGGAAAAGCTCACATTCATTAGTATATGAAAATATGAATATAAAACACCTTTTATTTAAGATTTTATTTACTTATTTTTAGAGAGAGAGGAAGGGAGAGAGAAAGAGGGGGAAAGAAGCACATCAATGTGCAAGAGAATCATCAATTGATGATTCTCACAAGCACCCAACTGGGGATGGATCAAACCTGAAACCCAGGCATGTGCCCTGGCTGGGAATCGGCCCAGTGACCCTGAGCCACCCTTGGTCAGGGCTAAAATACTATTATCAATCACTGCTTTGATAAAGATTAAAAAAGAAAGGTGCTGAAATTTCAACAATCATCTTGTCATTATACATAAATATGTATTAGAAACACTTTAAACACCTTGGCCTAAAAGCTAAAATTCCCACAACCCAATCAGAAAGTCCTCTGGAATCTTGAGAAAAGCTACTGTACTACTAAGTAAAATTAACAAAGTTTCTGGATAGAAAGTCAATGTAACAAAAACCAATTGTATTTCATTGTTTCTACATAAACAACTAGATGATGATATATTTTTTAAAAACAGTCCATTTACAATAGCATCAAAAACCATGGAATTTTTAAGAAAAATGTTTATAAAATGAACATGAGGAACATTTCATATTCCTCAAATGAACACTGAGAACAAAAAAATGAAAGATTTAACAAGATGTCAATATGGCCCACCATAGGCTATGGATTCATTGCAATCCCAAGCAAAAATTCAGGAACATTCTAAAATGTACATGGATAAGCAAAGCACTTAGAAGCAGCCCAAAGAATTTTGAAAGCTGGGGAACTCACAGTAACCAGCCTCAAAACATACTACCATTACAATGATATTGGAGTAAAGAATAAAAACAAAGGTTAATTGAGGTTGGGCCCAAATTCTCAGACATGTGTGGACAACTGATTTTTGACAAGGGTGCTAAGGAATTCAAAATGCAAAAGGAAAATCTTTTCAGTGAATGGCGACAAACAAGCAAATATTAATATGGGGCCAGGGGAAGAGAAAGGAACCGTATACCTTGTATCATATGAAAAAAATAACTTGTACAACTATAAAACTTCCAGAAAAAAATTCTTTGTGAATTTGAGGTAGACAAAGATTTGTTAGGACACAAAAAGGATAAATGATAAAAAAAATCAATAAACTGGAGCTCATCAAAGTTAAAAATGTTTAATCTTTAAAAAACATCATGAAAACAATGAAAAGGCAAGCCATATAGAATGGAAGAAAATATTCCCAATACACACATCCATCACAGACCTTCTATCCACAATATAGATATTTTTAAAAGCTCTTAAAACACAGTAAGACAAGTGACCCAGTAAACAGGCAAAGTATGTGGATACTTCCCAAATGACACATAAATGACCCACAGCAGATGAAAAGATGCTCAACTTCATTAGTCAACAGGGAATGCTAAATTGAACCACAATTACATATCTCCCCTCAATAACCAGAATGTACTTTTATAAAAAATGACAACACTAAAGGGTGGTGAGGATGTGATGTGCCTGTGGCAGAGTGAGTGGTGAGCACTATGCACAACAGCCACAGCTACACGCTGACCCTACGGCAGCCTCCACCCGAGGCCCCTACCTCTGAAATGAAAACATTTGTCCACAGAAAGACTTACATGTGAACATTCACAGGCACTTCATTCATAGCCAAAAACTACTGTGAACCCAATATTTATCACCAGTTGGTCAGTGGGTAACACACCTGTGACATGGTTGTACAGTGGAATACTATTCAGCAATGAAAAGGAAGAAACCACTGAAACACACAGAGAGAAGGATGCTTAAATTGCTGGGCTGAGTAAGAGAAGCCTGACTGGAGATGTGGCAACCCACATGACTCCATTTACATGAAATTCGACAAGAGTGAATCTACTGAGACAAAAAGGAGGTCAGTGCTGGCCTGGGCACGAGAGCCCAGCTTCACTGCAAGGGGCACAAGAGAAATTTGGGGTGTTGGGGATGCTCTGTATCTTGATTGGGGTACTGGCACTCAGTGCAGATACTTTAGAAAAAACCTCTACACTTTGCATTTAAATAGCTGTGTTATATACAACTTATAGCTCAAAATCTGTTTAAAAAGTAAAACTTTGGACACCATTTCATGCATCATTTTGGTGAAGATGAAAAACAATGCTGCCCTGGCCAGGTAGCTCAGCTGGTTACAGAGTTGTCCCAATAAGCCAAGGTTGTGAGTTCAATGTCTGGTCTGGGCACATACATGAATCAACCAAAGAATGCATATATATGTAAAACAACAGACTGATGTCTATCTGTCTCTCTCTCCCACCTCTCTCAAATCAATAAATAAAAATTTTTAATAAAATAAAACAATGTTGCCCTGGCTGGTGTGGCTCAGTGGATTGAGTGCCGGCCTGAGAACCAAAGGGTCGTCAGTTTGATTCCCAGTCAGGGTACAGGCCTGGGTTGCAGGCCAGGTCCCCAATGCAGGGCGTGCAAGAGGTAACAACACATTGATGTTTCTCTCCCTCTCTTGTTCCCTCCCTTCCCCTCTCTAAAAATAAATAAAACCTTAAAAAAATGTTAACATATATAGAACAATCACACCCTATTTCTATATACGTCATATTAAAAATTACCTAAGAACCTCACCCTGGTGCCCAGCACTGATAGGACCCCCACGGGGCACACCACTCTGATGCCACCCTGGGAAGGACACAACCAGCCTGGCACTGCTGCCGAAATGTGGGACCTGAACCTCAGTGAGTTAAACCTAACTGCAGTCTAGCCTTACTCTCCAGAGTTACCAGTGCCACAGCAAAAAGGGAAACCCAAGGAGGAAACACTGGAGCCAGGACAGCAAAACAAGAGCACAACCTGGAATGTATTGTTTAAACGTAACATTTCCAGAATGTGACAAATGCACATTAAGTCCCCATTAACGCTAATGATAGATTCTTGTAAACCATGACTTTACGCAAAACAACAAATAAGGAAACCAATTTTGATCAGTGGCTAATTGATATAAACTAGACCAAGTTTCTAAAGCATATTTCTAGTCACAAAAACACCAAACTTCTAAATGAAGATCCAAAACACTTCTCCCATCAAACCTTGAAATAAATGTGAGCTGACAGACATTTAAGATTAGCAAGAACATGTATGAAAATGACTTCCCCACGTGGTGATTCCTCTTCAGGGTTGTGGGGGCAGGATCCTCACTGGGCAGCTCAGGGCATAGGAGGGACCCGGCCTGGATAGGACGCCCTTCTGTTTCAGGCACTCACAGCTGCCCACACCCACACTCAGACCAAACGAGGGAGGGACACCAGTGGCCCTTGTGCATATCTTTGGGACAAGGAAAGAAACTGGAGACCCCAGAGGAAGCCCACACAGACGTGGGGAGAACAGCCAACTCTACACGGACAGCGAGTGGCCCTGTCCCCAGCCAGGAACTGACTTTTTCCCTCCTTAACATTGTAACAAAAGGACACTGAAAGCTATGTTATTCGAGAACCTGCTGTATTGCGGTTAGGTAAGCAACTGTCCTAGCTTTTAGAAAATATAACTTTGTCTTAATAGATACAGGGGCAGAAAGCCTGCACCTCACTCTCTAAAAATTCAGGAAAAAAATGTGTGTAGGGACAGGAGGTGAGACAGACAGGGAAAGGGAGAGAGAACAAATATAGGGAAATTACAGTGAAGGGTATTTGGAAATCTCTGTACTAGTCTTTTTTTAAAAAATTTTTTGTTTATTTACTTTTAGAGGGGGAAGGGAGAGAGAAGAGGGAAACAATAATGTGTGGTAGCCCCTTGTGCACCCTCGACTGAGGATGTGGTCCGAAACTCAGGCCTGTGCCCTGACTGGGATGGAACTGATGACCCTTTGTACTATTCTTGTAACTTCCCCAGGCTTGAAATAAATTCCAAATAAAAAGTTAAAAATAAATAAGTAGAATATTTCAAAAATGTCTAGTTGATAATTGAGAAATAAAGCAAAAAAAAAAAAAAAAGGTCTACAGTGTCAAAAGACAAAGCCAGTCCCATTTGCTATTGTGGTACCATTAGCCTAGCAGGCCTATGACCTTGTTAAACACTGCTTGTCTTCTAAGCTTGTCGCCAGGAAAGTGCTGGAAGCAAGAACAGAACTAATTGCTCCCTACAGCCACAGGAGGAAGATAACTTTGGAATGAACTGCAACCTCGTGTTAGCCCAAGGGCCAAACAATAGCAACCACCCCCTCACATTTTTAATCCAATAAAAACTCAAAGCCCCCACCCCTCAATGCTGGTGTATCTCTCCACACCATGCCCCTCTTTTCTTGGACAGTGAATAGAAACTTTATTCTCTGCACATTTTTTCTCTTTGTGAACCTTTCACAGCCCATGTCACTGACGACCTCATCACAGTTGAAACTGGGAGTTTGAAACAGGGCTTTTCAAACTCCAAATACCTATGACTCACTTGGAAATATGGGCAAAAGTACATATTTTGTCTGTGTTGGTCTGGAGTGCAGCCTGAATGCTGCATTTGAAGGGGTCCCCACGTGACTATGCTGCTAGGAAGAGGCCATGGGGGAAGCCTGTCCCCTGGGGACAAGCTACACAGAATGGAAGACAGGCCTCTGGAAGCCACAGGCTTAGAAGAATGAAATTGATGTTGGTCTCAAAGGGGATCAAATAACCTACTCCACAACATGCCAGCTTTGCCAAGGCTATTTTGAGCTGAAGCCAAAAGAGAACTAAAGATTTCAGAAAAAGTTATCTCACCCTCCCCTCCTCCCTGTGAAAGGCAGGGTCTGAATTTTCCTTTATCCAGGTATCCTAATCCTCATTCCTACCAGGATGCGGGATGTGCAGACTGGCCCGGATTACCAGACTGAACTGGAGACTCTTATCAGCCCAGGTCAGCATAGCAAACTACTGAATAATCCTTATCTTCCCAGGTCAGCATAGCAAACTACTGAATAATCCTTATCTTCCATCGGTGCCCAGAGATACTTCCCTGCCCACAACTCTGCCCCTTGAGGCTCAAAATTCTTTTCCTTTGTCTTGTCATTTCTCCATGAAAATGGTAAATAATCTCTGACTGCCGTCTGGGATTTTCATTTCATTTGCGAGGCAGATAAAATCAGTCATTGTCTCCTTGGGAATCTCCCTTGTCAGTTTGCAGGGTGCTGGTCACTGAACCTAAGAAAGTAGAGAAAGGGAGGTTTTCCCCTCCTGGACAGTCCCTCAATGCAGAAAAGATGCTAACTGCCCCCACCTCTCATGAGCAAAATATGAGAGGAATCTGGGCCTGGGCCAGCACAGGGTGGGCGTCTGGCTCTGCAGAGTCCCAAGAAAAAGTAGGCAGCATGTGCTATCAAAAAAGATATAGGTCTTTTCCCCTCTTTGACCCTTGGTAGTATCTGCAAAGACATAGGAGGACACTCACAAACCAGAGGGAAAGCTAGCCAGAGCGCCAGTGCGGGTGTCCAGGCAGCGGCCCTCCAGTCACCCAACGACAGCCACCAACAGCACTGGACACCCAGCAAGCTTCCGTGTCTACTGGGGAAACACACTTGCGCATGAGGATCTATAGCATGACCCCAGCAAGACACAGACGCAATGGTGAGGTCCAGAGGACAGCGCATCGAACATCTGTGCATCTTTGGAGGTGACTGGGGACATGTAACATGCTTTTGCTTTCTAAATCTTGCCAGTTTTTACGACAGAATCTTCCAGTAAAGGAAGGTGTTCTTTGCTTCTTTGTATTCCAAATAGCTGATTTGATTCTTGGCTTTATCTACTCTACTGTTGATCCCCTGTAAATTATTCTTCATTTCAGTTACTGTAGCCTTAATTTCCGACTGGTCCTTTTTTAAACTGCTGATGTTCTCACTAAGTTTACTACATTGTATACCTAAAACTAATGTGATATTCAATGAAAAAAAGAAATTTCTGCAGGCATCCAAACTTGCAGCAGCCACCACCTTTATCAGTTAGCAGCCATAAATGTCCAAGCCAAGATCCTCCACCAGCAAAGACTATTGATTTGCTGAAGGCTCAGATGATGGTTAGCAATTTTTAGCAATAAGGTATTTTTTTTTATCCTCATGCAAGGACATTTTTTCATTGCTTCTACAGAGAGAGGGGGAGAGAGAGAAACATCGACTGGTTGCCCTCAGGGCGTCGGTGCCTGGAGATTGTATGCACCCAGGCTAGAGATCAAGACTAGGTTTGTGCCCTGACCAGGAATCGAACAGGCAACCTTTCACTTACAGGACAATGCTCCAACCAACTGAGCTACACGGGCCAGGGCACATAAGGTATTTTTAAATTAACGTATGTACAATTGTTTTTTGTTGACAATTTCATGGCACTTAACAGACCTCAATATAGTGTAAACATAACATATGAACTGGGAAGCCAAAAAAACATATGACTCACTTTATTGCGATGTTTGCTTCATGGTGGTGGTCTGGAACAGAACCACAAAAATCTCTGAGGCCGCCTGGACGAAACAAACGGCTCAAGGCATGCTCAAGATCAGAATGGACGGGACAGAGAAAAGGATCAGCCAACTGAAAGACAGGAAGGAAAACTGTCCAATCTAAACAACAGAGAGAATATGGATGAAACCTTAAACAAAGAGCCTGAGGAACACCTGACACTGCAATAAAAGAGTAAAATCATGTAAGGAGAATCCTGGAAGGAAAGAGCAGGTGAGCTGGAAAAGCACCTGAAGAAAAAATGGCTCAAGACTTCATAATTCAAGCCCTGGCTGGTGTAGCTCAGTGGATTGAGCTCGGGCTGCAAACCAAAGGGTCACCAGTTCGATTCCAAGTCAGGGCACATGCCTAGGTTGCAGGCCAGGTCCCCGTGGGGGGCCTTGTGAGAGGCAACCACACATTGATGTTTCTCCCCCTCTCTTTCTCCCTTCCTTCCACTCTCTCTAAATGAATAAATAAAATCTTAAAAAAAAAAAAGACTTCATAATTCAAGAAAGAGACATAAAGCCACAGATTCAAGAAGAGTAAATCCCAAGCCAATAATCCAAAGAAATTCATGCCAAGATGCATCATAATAAACTGAAAACTAAAAACAGAAGAAAAACATCTTTAAAAAAAGACCCATCTTCCCTGCAGGAGGAAAGGAAATTCAGAGGAATTCTCTCTCTGGCTGCCAGCTTCCAACGCCACCTCAGGAGGAAACAGTGCTGAGGGGCAAACAGGGAGGGAGACTTCTCAGATGAGTCCAGGTAAGTCCAGAACCGAGCGCCAACAGTGTGCTTCTCCTAAAGGTGAGGCAGAAGGAGATGCGCTACGCAGAAAGAAAACAAGGACCTGACAAAGGACGAAGCGTTCAGACCCAACACCTGTTCAAGATAAGGGTGTGTTGGAGGCCCTGTGGACTCCACAGGCACTTCTCCCCCAAAGAGTTTAAGTTGGGCCTTCCTTGCCCGTAATAAGTCATCACCAGAAATACCTGAGTTTGAGCCCCCAGAGGGTGATGATCTTCTCATCACTGAGTAATGCTCTTCTCTTGGTCCCACAACGTCCTCCTCTCAGAAGCCCTGGCTCCTAGCTGACAAGGTCACACCTTCCTCATTCTACCTTTGTCTGGACCCTCTAGCTCTGTTGGTTTCCTGTGTGTATGCATGTATTAAATTTGGTTATTTCCTCTTGTTAATCTGTCTCATGTATATTTAATTAGTAGACCAGCCAAAGAACCTAGAACCGCAGAGGAAAATTCCTACCACCCCCTCACAATAAAAGAAGGAGATGTAAGAAAGGAAGATGATAAGTCAAAATAGGGGTTAATGCAATAGGCTTTCCTTCTCCTTTTAAGTTTCTAAGGCTTGACAGTTAAAGCAAAATTGTAACAATGGGATGTGCTTCTAAACGCCAACAAAGGAACTCTTTAAATCAATTGTGCTAGAAAAGGGGAAGAGTGAAGAGAAGTGGAGGGCGTGGTAAATTACTCCGTCCAGAATAATCTCTGAAAATGCTAAATTGACAAAAGTTCTTTGGCTGACAAACATTAGTCAGGTTCCTGAACCTACTCCTGGGCCCAACTGTGTGCCTCCTTGTAAGAACCCCCCTCTCCCCCAATATCTGATCACCTGGGCTATCTGAACAGCTGCCTCAGGCCTGCCAGCCCACCCCCTCTCAGGTCTGATCGCCTGGTCTGTCTTTAGCAAGAATCCTGTTAGGTCAGTTTAGCCAGAATGCCCACTGAGACCCAGTGATTTGTAATTTGTATTTGGACCCCTATTCTGGCACAAATCTCCTAAAACCCTAGAATTTTTAAGTGATAAGAGCAACAAAGGTCCTTAGTTATGCTAATGAGGTGACTTTGAACCCTACCTAAGGATGGGGGCTGGTTGCCAGGTGAACCAACCAGTGACTAGAGGTTTAAAACTCAGTCTCAGTCCTCCCCCAACCTCCACAGAGGGAAGAGAGGCTGGAGGGTGAATCAACAGCTGCTGGCCAATGATTTAATCAATCACAACAATACTAAGGCCTCCATGAACACCCAAACAGACAGGGTTCAGACAGCTTCTGGGTTGGTGCACATGTGGAGATACAGGGATGGTGGTGGGCTGGGAGTGCAAAGAAGCCCCCAATCCTTCCCCACACCTTACCCTGTGCATCTGTCTGTTCCTGAGCTACATTCTTTTATAATGAACCAGTGATCTAGTGAGTAAAATGTCCCTGAGTTCTGTGAGCCACTCTAGCAAGATAATCAAACCCAAGGAGGAGATTGTGGGAACCTCTGATTGAGAGCCAGTCAGCAGAAATACAGGCGACCAGAGTGGGAGAGTGGGCGTGCACTCTTGCAGGGCTGAGCCCTTTGCCTGTGGAATCCATGCTGTCTTTGAAAGTGTTTGTGAATGTGGGGGAAACCCCTCCATATTAGAAATTGGGTCTCAGACCACCCAAAAGTCCCCCTTATCCCTGATGTGTCCTCTTAGTAATCTTCCATCCACTGATTCCCAACCCTGCTCTATGGCTACAAATTCCCTGTTGCCCATGCTGTGTTTGGAGCTGAGCCGAATCTCTGTCCCCTACTGTAAAACCCCACTGCCGTGATTTTACACCCACCACCATGATCCTGGATAAAGTCTGCCTTACCACCCTTAAACAAGTGTCACTAAATATGTTTTCTTTTCTTTTTTTTTAAGATTTTATTTATTTATCTTTAGAGGGGAAGGGAAGGAGAGAGGGAGAGAAATATCAATGTATGGTTGCCTCTTGTGCGTCCCCTGCTGGGAACTGGCCTGCAACCCAGGCATGTGCCCTGACTGGGAATCGAACCGCGATTCTTTGGTTTGCAGGCCCGTGCTCAATCCACTGAGCTACACCAGCCAGGGCTAAATATGTTTTCTTTAGCAATATAAAGAAATACACTCAACAATACACTAGGTAAATCAAAATGGAGTTCTAAAAAATGTTCACATAACCCATAAGAAGGCAAGAACAAGAAAACAGAGGCAAAAACCAGAACAGGGGAAAGACATATTTAGGCCCTAATATGTCAATACTTATGTTAAAATACAAATGGCTTAAATACACCACTGAAAACACAGCAACTGGCAGTGAATTAGAAAACATGACTCAACTATAGGAAGGCCTGGAAGACTGCAGGTGCAAGTCCAGACCTCTGCAATGAAGCAGATGTCACAATGAAGCAAGTTATACAACCTTCTTGGACTCTCAGAGCATATACAAGTTACGTTTATACTGCACTGTAGTCTATTCAGTGAGCAACAGCACTGTCTGAAAAACAACCATCCCCTGAACCCTCAGTGAGTGATAATGTTTTTGCTGGTGGAAGGTATCACGCTTCAATGTTGATGTAAACAGTGTTTGCAAAATGCAGTTAAATGAGGTCTGCCCATATCTGCTATTTAAATAAAGCTCACTTCAAATATATAAATAGCTAAAATGAATGAAACTCACTTCAAAAACAATGATGTAGGCAGGTTGGATGTAAAAAGATGGGAGTATATATTATGAAATCATTAATCAAAAGGAAAAGAAGTAGCTATATTAATAATAGGTAGACTTGAGCACAAAGAAAATGATAAGAGACATTAATAATAATAAACAGGTCCACCGCCCAAGAAGGCATTCCTAAGTATGCATGTAAACATGTGAACAGCAATTCTAATGCATGTGCACCAAACAGAGAGTTGCATAGGCAGAAACTGACGGATCTTAAAGGATCACTGCACTTGGAGACATCACCATCCCTCTCTCAGAAAATGGAAGGACAATCAACTACCCAGAAAACCAGCAAGGATACAGAAGAACTTAATAGCACCATCAACCAATAGGCTCTAATCAATATTTATGGAACAGTCAACAAGAAGAGAATATATGTTCCATTCAAATACCAACATAATACATAAGACAGACCACAGGTTGGGCCATCGAGGTCCCAGGAGAAGAAACCCCCAACAAATGAGAAAGAGGTGACAGTGTGTTCTGTGATTACAATGGAATCAAACTACAAATCAATAATAGAAAGCTTCCCGGATCCCAGAAAGGGTGGCTCAGTTGGTTGGGCAGCATCCCACAAAGCAAAAGGCCACTAGTTTGATTCCTGGTCAGGGAACATATCTGGGTTGCGGGTACAGTCCCCACTGGGGTGTATGCAAGAAGTAATCAATGCTTCTCTCCGTCTCTCTCTCTCTCCCCCTTCCCCTCTCTCTAAAAGAAAATAAATAAAATCTTAAAAAAAAAAAAAAGAAAGCTAACAGGAAAATCTACAAGCCTTGGAAATTAAACTACATACTTCTAAATAACCCTTGGGTCAAAGAAGGCTCATAAGAAATACAAAATATACTGAAATGAATGAAAATAAAAGCATCATGTTACAGTTTGGGGGCCATAACTAAAGCAGTGCTAAGAGGGACATTTATAGTGCTAAAAGGCCTGCATTAGAAATGCTTACACCAGAAAGAAGTCCCAAATCAACAATGTAAACTCCTACCTCTGGAACCTAGAAAGGGAGAAGTAAAATAAAACCAAATTATGCAGGATGGAAACAAATAATAAAGATGCAATGAAAAAAATCACTAAAATTGTAAAAACAAAAAAAGAGTAGGAAAAAAAATCAGTGAAACAATGAGCTGGTTCTTTAGAAAGATCAATAAAACTGACACCTCCAGCAAGACTGACAAGGAAGAAAAAGAGGCTGCATCTCCAACAGCAGGGATAAAGCAGGGCCATGGCAGACCCTGCGAGGATGAGACGGTGAAGGAATGCCATGAACAAACCACTCCACATGCATAACTCTGACAACTTAAGATGAAAGGAACCAATCCCTTGGAAAACACAAACCACCGCAGCTCATCCACTATGAAGCAGGTAGTGTGAGACACCTCATGACCAGTAAGGATGTTGAACCTATAATTAAAATACCACTTCCGCTATGCCCCCTCTAAGTCTTCAAGGTCATGTGGTTTCACTAGAGAATTATGTTGAGTTAACACCAATTCTGCACAATCTCTTTTCGAAAATTATGGGGTGGGGGTTTAGGGCACTTTCAAACTCATCTTGTAAAGCTAGTATTACCCTGACACCAACACCAGACAAAGGTGGTAAAGAAAAACAAAGACTAATATCCTTCCTGAATAGATGCAGAAATCCTTAACCAAATAACAGCAAACCAAATCCATCAATATATAAAGAGATTTTATACCATGATAATAAGGGGTTGACTCCCAGGGATGCAAGGCTGGCTTAGAATTTTAAAATCTTGGTCAACATAATCTACCATATTAACAGCCTAAGGAAAATACACATGCTCATCATGAACTGAAGCATAAAGACTCTGACAAAACTCAACACCCCTATACAATAAAAACTCTCAGAACTTCCTCAACTTGACAGAGAGAATTTACAAAAACCACCCTGGTTGGTGTGGCTCAGTGGATTGAGCACCAGCCTGCAAACCAAAGGGTTGCTGGTTCGATTCCCACTCAGGGCGCATGCCTGGATTGCAGACCATGTCCCCAGTAGGGGTGTATAAAAGGCAACCACACACTGATGTTTCTCTCCCTCTCATTCTCCCTCCCTTACCCTCACTCTAAAAATAAATAAATAAAATCTTTAAAAAACCCCAGAAACTCTCTTTCTTAAACAAACAAACAAACAAACAAACAAAAACAAAAAACCTTACAGCTAACAGCATATTTATGGTGAAAGATGAACTCTGTCCCTCTAAGACTGGGAACAAGGCAAGGATACCCCCTTGGACCACTGCTGTTCAATACTGTGCTGGACATTCTAGCCAATGAGATGAGGCAAGAAAGAGAAATAAAGACATACATGCTGGACAGAAATAAAACTGTCCTTATTTGCAGATGACACGATTGTCTACATAGAAGATCCAGGACTCTACTTAAAAAGAAACAAATGCACAAAAAACCCCTTCTTAAACTGATATGTAAATCCAGCAAGGTCACAGAATATAAAATAAACATACAAAAATTTGTTGTGTTTCTTATATTACAAATTATCATATTGTCAACAAAACTAAAAATATAATACCATTTGCAATTGCTCAAAAAAATAAAGAACATAGGTATAAATCTAACAAAAAATTACAGAACTTATGCACTGAGAACCGTGGAATAGGATTGACAGTCAGAGAAGGAAGGTGGATGGGAGGTGCAGGGCATTCACAGAGCACACGACTCGTACAGTGACAATGCCGACGCTCCCCAAACTGACACACAGCCTGACAAAACTCTCACCCACAGTCTCAGTGGACTCTGTGCATATGTGGGCAAGGTGATTCTAAACTGGATACAGAAAGACAAAGAGACAAAAATAGCTAAAGTAATTTTGAAAAAGAAGAATAAAATAAGAGGCAGGGTCTACCCAACTTCAAAACTGACATGTAGAAATGTGTACTCTTAGTGGAGAGAAAGACAAATGCATCAACGAAGCAAAACAGAGAACCCAAGAATGACTCACAGAAATGCACTTAACTGGTTTTTGACAACACAGCAGAGCTTTTCAGGTGCCAAAACAACTGGACATCCACTAGCAAAAATCAAAAACCAAAACAAAACAATACAAAGCAACCTGTGACTTAATTCCACTTTATACAAGAACTACAGATCATAGATTGTAGACTCAAACGTATCCTGGGCCTAAATGTAAAATGTATATAACTAAAGCAAAAAACATAGGAGGAAAAAAATCTTTGGGATCAAAACTAGGCAGATTCCTCAAACTTTACACCAGAAGCATGATCCTTAAAGGGAAAAACTGACAAATTGGACTTAATCCAAATTAAAAACTTTGGTTCTGCTAAAGACCTCGTGAACAGGCTGTGATGAGAGGAAATGTTTGCAGAACATACATCCAACAAAGAACAAATATGTAGAGTATATAATGAGTTCTCAAAACTCAACAGTAACAAAAGTAAATGGCCCAATTAGAAAGTGGGCAAATGGCATGCGGATACAGAGACAGCAGACAAGCACAGGAAAAGATAACAAACTTCACTGGCCACACAGAAATGCAGTTTAAATCCTAAGGACATATCACTGTGTATCTATTGGAATGGCTAAAATAAAAAGCAGTGAAAGCCAACCAATAAGTCTGCTCCCCTGAGTGGGTTTCTGCAGAAATTTAGAGAGAGCCGCCAAGAGGAAAGCCATGTTATAAGCCTTAAAGACACTGAAGTCATTAAGGTCCCTGAAAATGGCTATAAGAAAAAAATTAAAAATAAAATAAAAAGCAGCAACACCATCACATGCTGGTGAAGATGTGGAGAATGTAGTGGGAATGGAAAATGGTACAGTCACTCTGGGAAAAAGATACCAGACAACCCAACAATTGCACAATGCCCCAAACTGCAAACAGCCTGGGTCTCCAGTAGGGAAGTGGTTCAGCAAAACCTTGGTACCTCCATACCATGGGTTCTTCCCTCAGCCATAAAAACAGAATGGACTACAGACAAATGCAAAACAGTGGTCAAAGCACCACAGAAATATGCTAACCTACCACCTAATTAATGTTCTTGAAACAGCAACACTATCAGAGGGATAACATATCAATGGTTATTGGAGACCAGTGGAGCAGTGGGTGTGGTTGTAAAAGGCAATAGGAAAGGTCCTTCTGAAAGCAAACATTCTGTATCCTGTGTATTAATGTGCTGTGACACTGTATGGTATCTCTACAAGAGCTTACCACTCAGTGTAAAGAGTACAAAGGGTCTATTATTTCTTACAACTGTAAGTGAATCTGCAATTACCAAACAAAGAAACAAACAAACAAAACTTGAAATGCAACTGTGTTCAAAGCAGCATTATTAACAGCAGCCAGAAGGTGCAAGTCACCCAAGTGTCCATCAAAGAATGAATGGATAAACACAGTAGCTTATACGCACACCATGGAACATCACCCAGCCTTAACGAGGAAGGAATTTCTGACACATGCTACACTGTGGATGAACCTAGAGGACAATACGCTGAGGGAAACTGGCCAGACACAAAAGGACAGGTGCTGTGTCATTCAGCTTATGCATGTTCTCCAGAGTGAGGGGATGGTGGGCACCAGAGCTGGCAGTGTTGGGGGCACGGGGAATGACTACCAAATGGCTGAGGAGTTTCAGCTTGGAGAGGTGAAAAATGCTGGAGATTGGCTGCACAATAATGGGAATATACTTAAGATCACTGAACACTTAAAAACAGTACTGTACATTAAAAATGGCTAGGATTGTAAATTTTGTTATATGTATTTTACAACTAAAAGTTAAGAAGACCCTAAACAAAAGACCTTTGGGATGGTGATTCTTAATGCAATGGGCAGAAACACTCTTCAGGGATGATTAAACAGTACTGACTCACCAAAATCTGCACCTTCAGCACACTGCAGCATCTACAGGGACTGGGAATCTGAAGGTGAGCACCAAAGCTCTGTAGGTACTAAATTCACAGCATCCCCTTGAGAGGCGTACTAGTCAAAAGTAACTGTTTTCAATAAAAATAGTTCTACCTCTTTTGGATAGTTTCACTCATCAGCTCAGGCAGCTCAGAGCAGATACTGGCACACATGCCTTGCTCACTGGGGTAGCTCCCAGGGCGAGGACATCCCACCCCACATGCTGGCTTATTCCTTCCCACCTGGAGCCCACCCATCCCAGGTTTAAATTCCTGCCAAATGCACTGTGTGGACAACACATTGCACATACTGTCCTTCAGATAGTCTTCCACGTGCTGAGAACCAGAAGCAACAGAGTACGCCAGGGCCCAATGGCACCCACACTCTCACAACTGCACCTCATGGCAGCCAGTGGGATGTGTTTGGGAGAACAGCAAAGGTGGTGCAGGCAGAAACCCCCAGGAAGGAGCTGGGATGGGAAGGTGTGAGTGAGGAGGACACCTGCAGACCAAGCCCAGCTCCCACCTGGGGAGGACACCCAGGAACAGAGGCCTTACGCCGAAATTCCCTAACATCCCTCCACATGGCTGTGTAATGGTACCGAAGAAATCTGCCTTCCCTCCTGTTTTTCGGTGGAGAGAACACCAAAGCCTCAACGTGAGCAGCCCAGACTCTGTGGCAGGAGAAGAGATGGACTCATGTAAACTTGGGTGGGTCCCCTCAGTTTTTCTAGGATGGGGCTGAACAGCCTGTGTGGCAGACACAAATCTGCCAGGGTCCCCCTGTAGCTGACGGAGGCAAAGAGGGTTTTCAAGGCTCTTGTAGGTCACTCACCAGGGGCAGCTGGAGGGCAGTCACCTGCTGTGTGTCCCTCAAGGTCGGGTCCTGGAGGGATGAGTCTTGTGAAACTGAAAGAGATAAGAAAAGCTTATCTCATAACCCCAGGACTCTCCTCATCTGCAAAGGGAGGATTACAAAATAATGCACATAAAAAGCTTTGGGCAAACCACAAGACTTGTTCCTTTGCTTCCAGAGACAATGATGGGGACTTTTAACAGGGAATTCCTGAGCTCCAGTTGGCCCTGCCAAGTTGGGAATGCAACTTCCACAGTTGCAGGGACCTCAACTTCATGATCCAAAATCAGGAAAAAACAAAGCTGAGAGCTCTAGTACCAGTAAGAGCTGCCAGCAATGCAGGTTACTGTGGGGCTCCAGGGCCAGATAAACACATACATGTTTAAATTACCAACTGCAAACTCCAGAACAAACACCTGTCGCAATGCCCTGACCACCATCGCTAGAAGGTGTAGAGTGCAGCCCTGGGACACCTCACTCGGCCCACCCTGGGGCCAGGGCAGGGGTGCTATTTCAGCAGGGCTTCTCTCCAACTGGCAACCCCGCCTGGCTCAGGCTTCTGTAAGCAATGAGCCTCATACCTTGCCCAGGGTGCAGCTATGTGAAAAGAAGCTATTTCAAGAGGTGGTTCTTTCACAGGAAAGCTGCACCATTGTGTCCTAGTCTCCTGAAGGTTGACACAAGAGCCAGTGCCCCTCACCTTTCAGACCCAGGCTGCAGCAGGGACAGGTATAGCTTTTTAGAACAAAGGTCCAGAACAGGGGACAGCTCAGCTGGCAGTGACACTGGGGGTCCCTGAGAGAGGCAGCCTGCCCCCTGCCGGGGAAGTTCGGCAGGGAGGGCGTGGATGTGAGGCGTGATTTCCTTCTGCTCTCACACCCGCCACCTTCCAGGGTGATGACAGCTCCATCCCACCTTTCCCATGGGACATGAGTACATACACACTTTTGCAAATCACTGTGGAAACTTTTCAGCCTCTAAACAAAATCTAGCTTCTTAGGAAAATTTTCAAGATTAGGAACTATGTGTTTTTTTTTTTTTTTTTTTTTTAATGGGAGGCTCATCCCAATGACTCACCAGGTCTCCTCTGTCTCTTTATATAGCTCAGGGAAAATGGAGCCGAGCCGCTTGACCCGCCACCCATTGGTGTTAACTGGCTTGTTTACCAACTTCCCCACCACGAAGCACCAGCTTAGGCTGGGGAGCCCCTCCTGAGGGCACTCCTGCCCCACAACCTGCACAGCCCAGGCTACCTGTACACGCAGGGTTTATTTGGATTGATGGTCCTTGCCTTATGCCTGTCATTACAGGCTGAACTGTGTGTCCCCCCCAAATTTATATGCTGGAGTACCAACCTCCAGGATGTCAAATCGTGACTATATTTGGAAATGTTGGTCTTTCGAGAGGTAATTAAGTTAATGTAACATCTTTAGGACGGACCCTAACCCTACTTGACTGGTGTCCTTGTAGGAGACTTGGACACAACACAGAGGGACACAGATGATGGCCATCCGCACGCCAAGGAGAGAGGCCTCCAAGGAACCAGGCCTGCCCACACCTGGATCTCGGACTTCTAGCCTCCACAAATGGAAGAAAATAAATGTCTGGTGTCCGAGTCACCTTGCCTGTGAGACCTGGTTCGGAAATTCCTAGAAAATTAATACAGCCATCTGGACTTTAAACAATGAGAGGATGAAGAGTTTGATTTATATAGGACTCAAGAGTTTCACCCACAAAGAAATTTAACATTTTGGTTTAATTGAAAAACGTGTTTCAATGCCAAGGCCAAGTTCTGTGAACTGCAAGAGTACTCTCCTGGATGCCCCCTCCTTTGCATGTTATCTATAGTACTGGGTTGACCAAAAAGTTTGTTTGGTTTTTACCATAAGATGGCGCTAGTAGTGCTTAGTTGTCTTTAACTTTATTTGAAAGTTGTTAGATTGTATTGTGACAGCTATCTTATCAGCGTGCATTTAAAAAACATATCAAAATGGATAAATTTTTGTGTAGCTATCTTCAATTTAATATTGAAGATGGAAGAAAATATGCAACATTTTCAGCATGTTATACTTTATTATTTTCAGAAAAGTAAAAATGCAATTGACATGCAAAAAGAGATTTGGGCAATGTATGGAGGTGTTGTGACTGATTGAATGTGTCAAAAGTGGTTTGTGGCCCTGGCTGGTAGGGCTCAGTGGTTGAATGCCAGCCTGAGAATCAAAGGGTCGCAGGTTCAATTCCCAGTCTAGGGCACATGCCTGCAGTGCAGGCCAGGTCTGCAGTAGGGGGTGCATGAGAGGCACCCACACGTTGATGTTTCCCTCTCTAAAAAATAAAATAAATAAAATCTTTTTAAAAAAGTGATTTGAGAAGTTTTGTACTAGACATTTCTTGCCAGACGATGCTTCATGGTTGGGCAGACCAGTTGAAGTTGACGGTGATCAAACAGACATTAATTGAGATGATCAATGAACATTACACCATGTGGAAGATGGCTGGCATAATCAAAATATCCAAATCAATAAAGTTATTGGTGAAAATGAAAAGTGTGTACCTTTTTATGGAAAAACCACAGGGACTTTTTGGCCAACCCAATACTATGTAGAAAGCCTGCCCAAAGTAACTCCCGCACCATACAGGTCACTCATTCAACCTGAGGGCAGCACAACTTCCTGTGGGGATGGCATCAACTCAAAATCATGACTGGCTCAGGCCCCCAGCACCGCTCTTTATGGATATACTCCTTTAATCCTCAAGAAATCCAATACGGGCAATGACTGCCTCCTTTGGATGGACCAGGAAACAGGCTTGCAGAATTCAAAAGCATGCCCCGGGTACAGCGAGGGGATTCAAAGTCAAGTGTACCTGGGCCAAAGCCACCTACCTGCCTGCAGCCACCAGCATACTCTGTACAGATATTCAGAAATGTCCAGGTGACATTCAAGCCAGGAACCCTGAGATGCCTACCTGTTCCTTCTGAGGGTATTCCTGGATTTCCTGCAGCATAATAACATGCCTGAGGTCAGGAGTTGTTTAGCTGGTACAGACGGGTTCAGGGAGACAAGCGGAGATGGCTACACTCGGCTCCTGACATAGGCGCCACTGGGACAGCCACAGTGTCCAGCTGCCCCCAAATTGGCAAAGCCCAGAGATGTGCCCTCACAGGGAGAAGATGGTGCAGCCTCAGACACCCCCTATGGCAGAGGCCCCTCTGGGTGGACTGGGTACCAGGAAACAAATAGACATCCTAAGGAGATTCTGATTCAATTGCTCTAGGGAGGAACCCAGACCTGGAAAATGGTTTATGGCTCCTTAGAGGACAAGAGAAAACTACTGAGGTCAAGAGCCACCACCAAGACACAGGATGTGGCATGCAGGCTCCTCCCCCACACCCCCAGGCTCCCTACCTGGGTCCCCACTGAGCTGGCCTGGTAGTCTGCTCTGGAGCCCCGGGCCCTGGGGCAGAGCCACCTGCAGGGCTTCCTGGCTCTTTGCAACGTGGCTCTGGGGCTCTGCTGGCAGCGGCTCCTGCTCTTGGTCCCGAGGACTGTCAGCATCATCAATCACCACTGGGTCCTCGCAGTGCTTGAGCTGAAATCCCAGAAAGAGTGTCTCAGGACTGGTGGAGAGGGCCCCAGCCAGCCAGGGCCAGTGGTCGAGCATTGGAGGTTCAGCCCAGGCCTTGGACAGGGCTGTAAAGAGGGGATGGCTCATCTTCCCCCTAATTAGAGCCTTTAGAGAACATAACCTGCTGTACTGAGACACCAATACTTGTGTGGGCCCAACCAAAGCACGGAGTTCCAGACAGAATTCCTCAGCCCTGCAAGGGGGTGGTGGCCCCATCTCTACTGCTGCCCAGCCGCTCTCACCCTCACTCCTCCCAGCCTCTGGCCGGCCCAGAGCAGCCACTCTGCTCACCCACTGCCAGGGTCTCCCAGGTTCCCGCTCCAGTGCCTCCACAGCAGCCACAGCCTGCTCTCCGCTCTCGGGCTCCTGGGCACGCACCCAGGCCTGGATCTCGCGGGGCAGGATGGCCAGAAACTGCTCCAGCACTAGCAGCTCCAGGATCTGCTCCTTGCTATGTCGCTCGGGCCGCAGCCAGCCCCGGCACAGGTCCCAGAGGCGTTGCAGGGCCTCACGGGGGCCTGCGGCCTCCTGGTAGCGGAATCGGCGGAAGAGGCGTCTGGAGGATTCTGGGCTGGGAAGCTCGCCCTGGGGGCCAGGGCTCTCTCCCGGTGGGCTCCTCATTTTCCTGGGCTCCTCACTTTCCTTCGGAGCCAACACTCGGGGGCACAGGGCTGTGGGCATGATGGGATTTGATGGGGGTCAGCAGCAGAAGACGACCCTATTTCCAAACAGAAATCACTGGCTTCAATGCTCTGGTCTCCTGCAGCAGATTTTGGGGGGTAGTGATGGGGAAAGCAACAAGGCCCAGAGACTACCCTTGGGAGAACCTCTGGGACCTGTGAGAAGTGTCAGTATGGCTGATCCTTGCACAAAGGGAGAGAGGGCACTACCACCCCCCAACAGCATCATTACGTGCTCCCCTAACTGGTAAACCAGATAAACAAGGCAGCGAGTCCAGGAGAAAAGCAGTGTGGCCTTGCAACATGACAATGGCATTCTGAGTATCCAGCACACTGACAGGGCTACATGCAGGAGTCAGAAGAAATTAAGACTCTAAGGTACCTTCAGTGGCTGGGTCCTCCTGGAGAGGACCCAAGAGGGCCGAGCCAGGCAGGCTGCTATCTTGGGGCTTCTGAGCCAAAGTCACCGTCCTTGCCCTTGAGACCTTTACAACATGAGCTGGAAAGACAAAGACAGGTGGGCAGGGAAGAGCCATGAGGGTGAATCCAGGATGGGAGACCCACATGCTGGCAGCCAAGGCCAGCATCAGTGGTAGACCTGCTGGAATAAGTGCCGAGCCAGCTCTGATGCAGAGTCTGCCTTGGGACACTAGGGGGGTGGGGTGGGGAACACATGGCTGAGAAGATACTCACACAAGAAATGGGAAAGTCAAAAGTGACAGCCACATCCTGAGATTCTTGGAGAAAAGTAACGCTGTGCATTTAAAAACACCAGCACTTACAGATCAGCCTTCCCCAGCTCACTAAGTCTAAGATACCTGACCTTGCCTCTACTGCCTTCTCTACCCTTGCCATCTTTTTTAAAAAAAGATTTTATTTTTTTAGAGAGAGGGGAAGGGAAAGAGAAAGAGAGGGAGAAAAACATCAACATGCAAGAGAAACACTGATCAGTTGCATCTCACACACCACCCACTGGGGACCTGGACTGCAAACCAGGGTTGTGCCCTGACTGGGAATTGAACCCAGAACTCTTTGGTTCACAGGTCAGTACGCAAGCCACTGAGCCACACCAGCAAGGCCATAATGAAACCATAATGAAGGCACCTGTACATACCAAAGGGCCCTAGGCAGGACAAAAGCTGGAGCCCCCATATGAACACAGAGGGGGCTCAGGGCCCCTCCATCTCCCCAGTTCCAGTGAACACACATAGGGAAGAGAGTAACAGTACTACTCACAGATTGCGGGACCCAGAGAAACCCCCTCCCCCTCCCTCAGGCCTCTAAGACCACTGAGCAGTCACTGGACCTCCACACCCAGACTATATGAGGCATCCCAGCTTAACCTTAACTGCCAACCGCTCAGCGGCCCCAAGGGTCCCATGTGGAATGCAGGCCTCGCTGCTAATTCACAGAAGAGCCACAAACCCATGGTATGGCAGTCAGAAAAACGCCAAGTGCCTGGACCGCTTTGCTTTCCAAGGGAAAACAGTCTAGCAGGAAAGGACTGAAGGAGTCTAGCTGGGCCCCTTGTCCGCTTTCTTCAGGGCCAGCTTCATCAGGAACCCAGTCTCGGTCTCACCGCCCCTAAGGCCCTGAGCTCAGCCGCCACACAACTGCAGAAACTCTGGGGGCTCAGGTCTGCCCCAACCTAACTAAGGGAGCCAGGCCCCACCCTCAGCGCTCTGGGTCCGGGGTCCGCTGAGAACCAGCCCTAACCAGACGGCGGTGTTCCTCTTTGTCAGCCTGGCCTCTGGCGGTAGGAAGCTTAGGAGTGAAGCCTGATGAATGAACGCACCTGGGTCCCAGAGGATCCCCGCGGGGCGGACGGGACGGGATGGGGCGGGGCGGGCTTCTAGGGGAAGGGACAGCGCGCGATCAGCAGAAAGGAAAGGGGAGGGCATTTTAGGCCGAGGAAAGGCCGAGCTTTTCCTCGCTCCGCGTCTCCCGCTTCCCCCGCAGCACGCGCCCACGCGCGCACCACACACACACACACACACACACACACACACACACACACACACTCACGCGCGTGCGCGCCCCCAGTGTAGCCAGTTCCCGGCTCCTCACCTCACAGCCTGGAACTCCTTCCCCGCGTCCAATTCAAACCGCTCCGGTCGCGGCGTTAGTCTCCGCAACCGTTCCTCATCCTTCCCGGTCGGCCTCCCGGTGTCCTTCCCGAGGCGGGATCTCTGCAGGGCCCGACTCCCTCCCTGGCCACCCAAGCCCCGTCTCCTGCTCATCCAGAAAACCACGGCTCCACTTAGAAAGAAGAGTAGGAACAAATGCAGGCGCCTGAAAAACAATATTGGTGTTGCTTTAACCAACCCTCCGCCCGCAGATCCACCGACGATCGGCTCCAGGATGGGGGGCGCGCGGGGCTAGGGGACGCGCGGGGCCGGGAGGGGCGCGCGATCGGGGGACGCGGGGCCGGGAGTCCGAGGTGCTTGCGGCCGGAGGAGGGCTGGAAGGGCGCTGCGCGGGCCGCAGGAGACTGGCCGAACTCACACCCTCAGCGCGTCCCCTTTGGAGGGCCCCGCAGGCTTGGCCGCCACCGGAGCCCGCCGGACGCGGAGGAAAGAAAAGGCCGGACCCTCGGGCTCCCTCCCCTGGGACACTTCCTGCTCCGCTCTAGGACCGTGGAGGTCTCGGCGTCTCAGTGGTTCGCTCCCCGCCCCCCGACCGAGGTGTGCGCCCGGGTGACATCTGACACCCCCAGCCCGGCTTGTGCACCGCCCCGCCCCTCTTCGCGCGCGTCCGGACCTCGGCGCGGGTCGGGGTATCGGCCCCGCCGCCAGGCCCGGCCTCCCGGTGGACTAGGGCGCGCCTAGTAGGCTAGGGGCTGGGGCGTAGAGGGCACGGCGAGGACTGCGCCGCTGGCGGTGGCAGAGGACACTCACGCCGCGAGGACGCGCGGTGCGGAGAAGTGTCGGAGCTATCCTTTCCGCTGTTCTCTCCACTCCCACGCCCCGGGGCTTGTAGTTGCCCGGAACTGCGGATCCCGGGCCCCGGCTGAAGGTTGGAATGGGGAAAGGGAGCGGCTCCTTTTGGGAATCCTTTGTGACCTCCCATGGCAGGCGCCACCACCCTGATGTCCAAAACCCGTTTTAAGAGCCGGCTGCGGCCACTGAAGAGAGGAGAAGGGCGAGAGAAACGCAGACCCCCTCTGTCTGCCTCTGCCGCCTTGGGACGTCCGAGGTGTCAGCTTGCACTTTCTTGGGCTTAAACAGATTTGCGGAGTTTCAGTTTAAGGAAGGTTGCCCGCTGCACGGCCCTTCTGAGCGTCAGGACAAGGCTGGGGAGTGCGCGGGGAGCCCCCGTGTATCTCACTCCGAACGGCTGGCGGGGAGCTCGGGGCTCTCAGTTCTCATCGAGTCAGAGGCTCAGAGGGAGGTTAGAGGCCATTGGAAGTGGCAAGCAGGATTTAGGGCCTCCGGAATCCCCCCAACACTACCCCATGCTGAATATAGCCCCTGAATCAGGAGGGGTCTTCCTGGGTCATCCTTAACCTTCCAGATTCCGGAGCGTGGGAGGAAGAGTGCCTCGGGTCCCCTGAGCAGGTCTGATTCCCTCCTACCCACGCCACTGCTCCATCGAGCCGCCCTGAAGTTAAACTCTCCCAGGAAACAGAAAGCAGAGAAGTCTCTGAGCACCGAGCACCGGAGGGTCACCGACCTGCAGACACCTCTGCTTTCAGTCAGACTGATTCAAGGGCAAGCAGAACAAACTAGTTCCCCAAAAGAAAATGGCTTGGCTAAGTGAGTTGGGACGGAGCTGGTGGGTCAAGACACCAGCCCTTTGCCCTGTGTGTCTTTTCATTCCATGGTCTGGTGCTTCTTGTTTCTTCAAGTTACCAATTACCACGCCTGGCTGGTGGAAGTTACTGGGAGCCGCATCTGTCAAATGCCTGGACTCTGACTTCAGCAGGAGATGGAGGAAGGCAAAGGAGTGAAGCTCTTTTCAGTGAACAGTGGTTGTTTACTCAAATGGTCACCCAGGGATCTCACCTGGAGCCTGTGGTTACCAAAGGGAGCCATCCATCTGACTGCTGGGAACTCAGTGTTAACCCCTCCGCCCCCAGGAGCACCAGCCAGCACCATTGAGGCCGTGCAGCCTGAGGAGAGGGCCTCCCAGGGAGGAACCAGGGACCAATGAGGTAGGCTTGAGCAAAATCCCAGCCTGTGGCCCTTCTGTGAAGGTCCAGATACTCTGCTGGAGCTCCCACTCCTGAGACTGGCTGAGGAATCAGCATTGGGGAACCTGCGCTCCTTGCTCTGCCCTACTGTGGCCCTAAAGCAGGTAACATGCAGAACCCAGAGATTGCTAGCACACGACATCAGGTCAGTCCCCATTGCCCAGCCCAGCTCCTTCCCTGCAAACTGTTGATCCATCTCAGCTCAGAACTTGCCCTTTCTTTGCATTTGTCCTGTATTTCACTAAGCCCCTGGGTTAAAGCCTGCCTCCTTGACTCCTCACCATATGATCTCAGGCCTACTTCACCTTCCTGCACCTCAGTTTCCTTATCCAGAAAACAGAGCAGATGCCGTTCACCTCATTGGGTGGGTATGGAATCCTTCATCATTGAACAAACATACCAAGAACCTCCTAGGCTCTCTTAGTGCTATGTGCTTTTCCAGGTACTCAGAGTACATCTGTCAACACAACTAGCTTCTGGGGGAAAGGGGGAAACAAGCAGTTAGTAAAATTAATACCATGATCTGCTAAGTTTGATCTGTGCTGCAGAGGACAAGGAAAGTGGAGCAATGTCTGGTAACAGTATTGAAGAATTCAGGGCAGGCTCCATTGCCACAGTGACATCTGGAATGAGGGAGCTGATTAAGCTCCAGCTGGGTAAGAACAGGGTCCCTAAGGGGAAGAGGGGCAACATAGGGTCATGGCCAGTGAACAAGGGGGTGGGGTGTCTGAACTGGTGGGGGACACTGGGAGCCATGGGAGGGTGCTTTCCTCAGTGCACAGTGGGGCTGTGTTCGATGCCTACTGTGAAGCACCAGCAAGGAAGCCGTGCCCTAAGCCCACTGAAGGCTGACTGGGACCTGTGCAGGTCTTTGTTTTATGTTGCTGCTGCTGGTTGTGTATGTTTTTATAAAATGCTTGCTGTGTGTCACTGATTGTCCCATCCTTGGGCAAACCGTGGTGGACAGAAGATCCTGGCTCCTGAGAGATGGAAGGAGAATCAGGAAATAATAAACGACTCTTTAATGTAATGCCATTGGTAACAGAACGTCAGGAGGAGCCTGCCACGGCTGTCAGGTGGAACGTCCGCGAGGAAGCGGTTTCTGAGGGCACAGCAGGCCGATGGCAGGCGAAGCAGAAGTGTGCAGGAAGAGCATTCCTGCAAAGGGAGCAGTATGGGGGAAGGCCCTGAAGCGGGAGCTTGGGGCAAGAGCAGTGTGCGAACGCCTGGGCTGGAAGGGGAGAGTGCGGTGGAATTCGACTGGGCGTGGCCTGATGGGATCATCCTTTTACCACCACCACTATTCAGAATAGGTTGGAGCACGAGAACCGGGTGCCATGTTATAAGGGGCAGCAGAAATGCAGGCAGGAGATGGTGATCCCGTGGGTTGGCTGGCGGATTTCTCCTCCCTGTGCTGTGTGGCCTTAGAGTGAGGAACAGCTGTGACTTTAGACTGAAGTGGGTCCAGACTTGGAAGCAGGTATCTGGGAGGGTTGGGAGAGGATGGCGGTTTTTTTTTTTTTTTTGTCTTGCTGGGTCTGAGATGTCCCAAAGACAAACAGCTGTGACTTTAGACTGAAGTGGGTCCAGGCTTGGAAACAGGTATCTGGGGGAAGGGGGAGGCTGGAGTACAAATCTGGAATTAACAGCAGTAGATACCCTAGGTGGGCGTGAGCGATGGGGAAGCAGCCTCAGAAAGGGTAGATTTGGAGACCGGAGGAGAGGAAGGGAGGACAGGGGTAAAGTGAAGCGGGGGAGACGAGGAGCAAGAGCGGTTCAAGAACGAAGGCTGGTCAGGGAGCTGAGTGCTATTTCAAGATCGGGTTAGGAGAGGGGATAACACTGGCGGGGTCTCTGACGCAGGCTCTGGTGGAGGCAGGCGGTGGGCAGAGCAGAACCGCTGGGCTGCTGGGCCGGAGCAATGTGGAGGAGAGAGTAAGGGAGTGGAGGTGGCCGGCTGTGGCCGCGGGAGCCTGGGTCCCCTGGTGAAGATGGGGGAATTAGACGGAAGCCCGGCAGGCAGGAGGAGTCTGGGGTGCGCTGCCAAGCGGGCAGGGGAGGCTGGGCAGGGGTGGGGGTTGGGGTGGGTGGACCCATGAATGCTTGTGCCGTTCAGGGGAGTGAGAAGCAGGGTGTGATAGTTCATTTTATGTGTCTCCTTGCCCTGGCCACAGGGCCCAGGCATGTGGTCAAACACCATTTTTTAAAATGAGATTCACATTTAAATTAATAAACTTTGAGTAATGTGGGTGGGCCTCATCCAATCTGTGGAAGTCCTTAGGAATAAAGACTGATGTCCCCAAGGAGGAGGAACTTTGCCTGGAGTCTGCCTGCAGAGTCCAGACTGCAACAACACCTCCTCCCTGGGTTTCCAACCCCGCCTGCCCTGCAGATTTCAGGCTGGCCAGCCCGCCATCCAGTGAGACAATCAATCTCTCTCTCTCTCTCTCTCTCTCTCTCTCTCTGCACACACACACACACACAGACACACCCTCTCCCCTTACTGGTTCTGTTTCTCTAGAAAATGCTGACCAGCTGACAGAGAGGGGAAGGCATGCGGCCTGTGCAAAAGCCCAGTGATAATCCACTGAGAGTAGGAGCTCTGTGTTAATAAGGTTCTCACAAGACAGGCCTCCCAGCTGTCCCAAGAGGGCTGTTAACCTACTTTTATGTTTTCTTTTTCCTTCCGCTGAAGGCAAGAAGACTTTAAAACTAAACATAGGCTGACACAGCTTACTGCTCAGAGCTCCAGCAGAAGCACCTCTAAAATGGCCCAGTTGTCACTGGAGAAAGTTGTCATCCCTTTCCTTGAAATCACATGTTGGGTGCTGTGGTCTAGGAAACAACATCAACACTGCAAACATCAGTTTGGGGAGCTGTTCGCTAGCGTTGGGGTGTTAATGCCAACGCAGCCAGACACCCCGGAACCAGCTGTAGTCGATAAACTGATGAACTCAGCAACCCAGGGGGCTGGAGTGAGCCTTAATGAAGGGAAATGGTCCACCTGGAGGACAGAGGGACTGGAGGAGGGTGGCAGGGAGGCAGGGGTCACTTCCCTGCCACTATTTAGAGGTGGGCTCAGGAAAGGGGGGTCCCCTGGGGGTCCTGGGCTGTCCGGGGGTGATGGCTTAGCCATGGAGTCCTGGAAGAATGCAGGACACCAACCTGGGGAGCCTGTGGTAAGAAGATGGGGCCTTGTGGCATGTCACAGCAGCTGCAAGGCTTGGGGAGGTCCTGTTCCACAGTGTCTGTCCTGCTGCCTTGTGCCTTCTCTGTCCTCACCATTCTCATGCATTCTCACAGGATTCAGCTCCATCAGAAGGGAACCACGCTGATCCTTGCAGTTTTTTGGACATTTCCATTTACATGAGTTTCATTCTTTTTGTCTGTTCCTTAAATGAGGTGAGTCCCAGGATCCTGGAATTTCAGAATAAGAAGTGGGGCTCGGAGAAAGGAAATGGGTCAAGGACCTGGTGGTACAGATGTGGGGGTGCGGGGGGTCTGCATCTATTGATATGATACAGAAACCATGAACAATATGCTTGGGAGCTGTTAGGCTCACCACCTGCATTTAATTCTCACCAGAACCCACAGAGACTGGAGCTTCAAGGTCCACGTAACAGTTTGAAATCTCTTCTGTAGGAAAGAGGGGCTTGCTGCATGCTGGATCCCAACCTTGATCCCGTGTCAGACAGCAGACCTGTATCCCTTACCCAGATCTGTTTCCCGAGCCTAGACCTTATCCTGGCCCCTCCATGTCCACCCAGCCTGCCTACTAGATACCATTTAAGTCACAGAACCATGGTGTGCCTACCTTGAGTATTTCCTCTCAGTCCCAGGAATAGTAGGAAAGTCCCATGCCTGCCCCCTTGCTGTGTAACCTCCTTAGATGCAAGGGAGAAGTGGATGCATCATTCTTCCATTCATACCATGGTAACACAACACCCAGCACACATGGATCAAAAAAGATTTCTTAAGTACCCAGCACAGAGATATATAACAGGTACCCATTCATCACAGTCCTCTTCCCTTCTCTATTAGCTGCATGTGAACTTTTGAACTTTTTAGTGTTTTACACCTCCTATGTTAGCATAGCTCCATCTACTTTTTTGCTGTTGAACACCTGGATGGTACCACATGTTTTTCCACCAAGCAGGAAGAATTTTGAATTACTCCTCATTCCTCAAATACTCCAAGTATATCTGATCATTGAACAATAATGTGGGGGTTAGGGACTCTGAGCACCCCCAAAGTCAACAACTTATATATTAGATTTGCGGGGCATCACTGTGTAAGTTATAGAAATGTCTAATCATTACACTGTACACTTGAAACTAATACATTATATATCAGCTATAATTTTAGAAATAAATTTTTAAATAATAAAGCAGTTCTCTGCAGAATTCGTTCTCACCTTTCCCCACCCCCATCTTTCCAGGGCCTGCCCTCTCTCTCTTTCACTGGCTGGGAGCTTCTCCTTCCTCTTTTGTCCTTCATCCTGGTGTCTGTAATCCCTCTTTCTCCTGAGTTCCAAGGGCCCTTCTAGTGCCTCTATAACTTCCTGAATAAGATTTCCCTTATAATTTGACAAATAATAATAAAGTAAAGTGGCGTACATAGTGCACACTGTGCCCTCTGCACAGCCAGCTCCCAAGAGCAGACTGAAATAGCGCACCTATTCATTGAAAAACTCCACATATAAGTAGGCCCAAACACATGCTGTTCATGGATCAACTTCCTGTCACTAAATCTTTTAAACAGGTAATGATCCATTTCAGGAATTTTCTGACACTCTCTAGCTACTGGCCTTTCTGAAAACTTTTTCCAAGTCTTCCTTTGACCCCTAACTTGAGGTTTTCTGCCCCAATTCCAAGGTGATGGTGAGGAGTTCCCCTGCAGCAACAAACAGTTCTTGGGCATCAGCAGGGTGCCTGAGAGTACACTTCAATTCTGACACTGTCTACCCAGATACAGCATCCATTTCCACAAGTGATGAGTACAGTCCTGCAAGGAGAGTTCAGCCCCCTGCACACACAGACGTACATGCACACACAAGTCACAGAAGTCAGCTCTCACCTGTGCTTCTGACCAGCCAGCTATAGGCTGGAGGTTCCAACTAGGGTGTCAATTGGAAGTCCAGGTTGTTTCCTGTACTTATGACCAACTGGCCATAAATCAGAGGTTCTCCCACCTCCTCCTTTAATTCTGTTAATTTGCTTAAGCAGCTCACAGAACTCAGAGAAAGGTTTTACTCACTAGATCACCAGTTCATTATAAAAGGACAAGACTCAGGGAATCCAGGTGGAAGGGACATAAGGGCAAGGTATGTAGGAAGGGGCAGGGAGCTTGCATGCCCTCTTTAGGGGCACCCCTCTCCCAGAACCTCCCTGTGTTTGTAACCAGAAAAAACACTGGCATTCGGGCTGCCTGTCACTACCAAATCCAATAAGCAATGACAGTGATTGAATTTTTTATGGGCGCTTTATTCAGATGGCCGGTGATCTGAGAAGATGGCGGGTTCACACCCTAACAAACCGTCTTCCCTTCTCTTTCCAGGACAGAATTTTTATAAGGGAGGTGGGGGAAGACAAGGTGTGGTGACAGCTTTGAAATTCAGGGAGGATTAGGTGAGTGAAGCTGCAGCATTTGTTTCCTGGCCAGTGCTATCCCCAAGGGGTGGGGGAAGGTCTGTCTCCTCATTGATACAAAGGCCCGGATGCCTCCAGCTAGTCCCCAGGCGGTAATCTCTAGCCAACACCCCAGGAGGCCAGCTGTTTCCCAGGAGCCAGGATGGGCCTTATCTGCAGTTTCTGAAACAAAAGGCTTTAACATACACATTACTTGCTAGGCTTAATAACTTTGTCTTTAAGCTAAAATTTTCCGGATCTTGAGTCCCCTATCATGTTCACCAACTGAGAGCTCTCCACATCCTGGCTCTTGAGGTTTTGTGGAGGCTTCATTGCTGAGGCAGGACTGATTAAGTCATTGGTCATCCCCAGTGGAACTTCATCTCCAGCCCTCTTCCCTTCCTAGAGGTCAGGGTGTGGTACCAAAGTTACAACCCTCTAATCACCAGTTGGTTTCCTGGAGGTCCACCCCAGACACTTGGGTACTTAACAAAATCAACTCATTCCCATAACAAAAGCCACCTTTATCACTGTCCACACTAGGCAAATATGTACTTTGGTCATCTGAATAACCAAATATATATTTCTTTTATAAATCAGTGTTGTAGCCCCATTCCCTCAAGCTTGATTTACTTCATGTACAAATCGGGGTGGAAGTGAAGGTCCTCTAATGGGTAGAAACATGCCCCCCCCCCCAACAATATATGTTTAAGTCTCAATTTCTTATGTGACCTTATTTGGAAATAGGGTCTTTGCAGATGTAAATAAGTTAAGTAAGACAAAGTTAGACTGAATTAGGGTGAATGAGCCTGAAATCCTGTGATGGGCATCTTTATAGGCAGGACATATGAATGCAGACACACAGGATGAAGCACAGTGAGGATGGAGGTAGAGACCTGAGTAATGTGTCCACAAGGCCAGGAACACTAGGGATTAATGGTAATTGCCAGAAGTCAGGAGAAGGCAAGGGAGGCTTCTTTCCTGGAGCCTTCAGACA
Source organism: Anoura caudifer (assembly GCA_004027475.1). NCBI lineage: Eukaryota > Metazoa > Chordata > Mammalia > Chiroptera > Phyllostomidae > Anoura > Anoura caudifer. Next base: position 52,091 of record PVKU01005949.1, read on the forward strand.
GACAGGCCCTGCCCCAACCTTGATTTCAGAGTCTGGCCTCCGGAGCTGCCAGAGGATAAATTCCTGTCATTTTAAGTCACCTGGTTGATGGTGAGATGTGTGCTGCCAGCCCCAGGAAAGTGACGCAGGCCTGGAAACACCCACCATGCGCAGAGCTGCCCTGCGAGGTTAGGGACCTTGCAGCTGGTTTACTGTGGTGTTTGTGGGTGATGATTATTTGCAGTCTGTTGTTCACAGTCTTTTGTAGATAAATTTGGACACTTCAATGAGATATGAATCTTGTCACCTTCAGCTTTTTCCTGCCTTTTATGTCCCACTCCTAAATGGTTAAAATGACAGTGTGGCCCCCCTTCTCCCTGCCCCCACCTACCTTCTCCTTTGCATTCTGGTTGTCTTTGTTCAGTCATCTCTCAGAATATTGAGATAATGTCCAATGGCTCTGTTGTCCTCAACTCTGAGTTCATTTAATTTAGCATTCATTGGGTATCAACTCAGAGCACCCCGGGTGAGCAAGTGGGGCTTATTCTGGAAGACATGAAAACCTCACAGGCACAGCAGGAAGGTAAAACAAGTGAACACATGGCTCTTCTGCACAGAGGGAAGCATAACCTTTTGGGGAGAGCTCTCCTGGAGGACAGGTATACAGAAGCCGCATCCCCTGCAGGGGTGTTTGCAGCTGGGAGGGGGGCCTGCAGGTAAGGAGGGTCTCAAGATAAATATATGTATTTATCCTCATCCAATGACATTTTTTTCACTGCTTTTAGAGAGAGAGGCAGGGAGACAGAAACATTGATGTGAGAGAGAAGCATCCATTTGTTGCCTTTCATATGCACTTGGACCTGGATGGGGAAATGGGTGGGGATGGCCCTCCAGCCAACTCAGCCACACCAGCCAGGACCCAGGCCTATTTTTGAAGGGAACTGACAGGGTAGTCAGCAGGCAGGCAGAGCTCACCATCTACCTGGAGTAGCTCCAAGGTGGCCTTTGTTATTGGTGATGCCTGGTTGAGGTTTACTGGGGTTTCCGGAGCTTGAAAGCAGTGGAAAGGGCTTCTGGGAAGCTTATGTGAAGGTGAGCTGTGCTACTTGCTCGCTGGGAGGTAAAGTCTGAGATCCTCACACAGCAGGCTGAAGAGTTTGGATTTCACTCTGAAGCCAGCATTTCTCACACTTTTCTGCCTGTAGCCCAGAGAAAGGCACACACATCAATATTCAGCTTGATGATCTCTGCTTTACCCTATTCTGCTAGAAAAAGGCTAGGCTGTTGTTGGCAACAACAAAAAAGGGGGCAGGGGAAATCTATGGCAAGTAACTTCACAGGTGATCTGGTCATAAATTCCTAACTGGGCAGGTCATGGCTGGTAGTCTCAGGCCCCAGGCCTATGACTTTTCTACCAAAAGTTTCCTCTGTGCCTTAAACAGTCCCGGTGAGTTGATTCTGTGTGTCTATCTTAAGGGCGACCCCCTTCACAACAGCACATAGTCAACTACCTGTCACTGAACCTCCACCTTCATAGAATCTTCCTCATGTTCCCCCATAACTCCAAATGCATAAAAGAAACCGCAAAACTGTCATTTTTTGAAAAATCTGAGACACCGCTTCCCAGCAACTGCAGTCAGTTTGGCTCAAATAACCTTTCATAAAAATTCTCTGCAAGTTCTGATGCTCTTGCATTGCCAGTTCTCTCCTGAACCCAACTCCACTCAGTCTTCCCGCAGCATTTTTTCAAGTAGAACTGACTTCGGGCTTCCGTGTTCATCTCCGCATGGTCGAGTTTCAGCAAGAATCCTGAATCACTTTAACCAGAACGCTGCGCCTTCAAGGAATCTGACCACGCTGGATACCTGGTCAGGTCCCTCAAGCTCCACTCGCCCTGTTGATGTGGTCAGCAAGAATACCCTTAGGTCAGGTGGGTTTAGCCAGAACCCCCTACCCGCACACACGCTTCCTGTTAGTAAGTCTCAGAGTGCTCAGCAAGTGTCATGGACAATTTAAATTTGCTCTTTAATGCTGTCACAAGCTGTTGTGGGGGCTCAGAACCAGTCACCTCAAGATGTATCTCTGTGGCCCTGACAGGTATGGCTCGGTGGGTTGAGTGTCCCACGACAAACTGAATGGTTGCAGGTCAGGGCACAAGCCTAATTGTAGGCCAGGCCTCTCCCTGCCCTCACCAACCCATTTGGGGCAGGAGAGAGGCAACAACCAATCCATGTATCTCTCCCTCTTTTTCTCCCTCCCTTCCCCTCTTCAAAAAACAAACAAACCAACAAACAAAACCAGATGTGCTTCTGTAGTACGTGGATTGTTTTGAGCTAGAGGCAACCAAGACCCTGTGGACTTGAAAAATATCTGCCCACTTGACTACCTAGGAGACTTGAATTAGGGGCCTTGCCCATAATCAGAGAGTATCAGATAACTTCTTCTGATGTCGCTACAGGGCAGGACAAACCTGGAATCTCCAAATATCTGCTCTCACACTCTTCCTGCACTGACCCTCTGAGGTCCCCAAGGCACCCTCCCTCTATCCCAGCACAGGATGTCTTATGCGCCCCACTTTCCCTTTGTGTCTCTGAACCTCTCCTGCATGCAGGTCCCCATGCATATGTATGTATTAAAGGTGTTTCTCCTGCTAACCTGTCTCATGTCTGTGTGCTTATTAGCTCAGCCAGAAGAACACTGAGGGTAGAGGAGTGTCTTGTCCAACACTGCGATGGGTCTTTCAATAGAATGGAGTGTGATGAAAGATTCTCTTCAGGCCAAGGGGGACCAGAACACTTGAGGGGTACCAGAGTTCAGTTAGCATTTTCAGACATCCCAGGAGGGAGCAGTGTGGGTCCCTGGCTCACTGGCATGACAAGGAAATGACAATTATTGGCATAGGAGTTGAAGGTGAAAGAAGCTGCCCAACTGTTACTGAATCCAGCGGTCACCGAAGGGGGTCTTTATCAGTGTTGGCCACTGTCAGGTTGTGCAAAGACATTTTTAGGTAAAAATTCTTCCCCCAAAGGCATGGAAAGGCTGGGAATCAAAAACGCTCAGCTTGTAGTAGTTTGCAGATGTGGGCAAAAGAAGGGGGTGCTATAAGAAGTCACAACTTCTAACTGCACAGGCGTGGTGGCACCCCCCAACTTCCCCTCAGCTGGTAGCTTCTTGAGTGAGAGGTGTTAAGCCAGCCCTGTCAGTTGTCCTTGTGTATCTAGGTTAACACACCTTTGAGATGCCAGAAATAATATCCCTTGAAGGCATGCCCACCTCAAGAGAACACAGAATCTTGTTAACTCTCCTATAATCCAACTCTCACCTTGCTTTCTCCCACCTCCACTGAATCTTCTTTACATTCCCTCCTTAATTCCAGATACATAAGAAATATTCTAGAGCATCTGAGACTTTGCTTCTTGGCATATTACATTAGTTAGCCTTAAGCAAACTCTCATAAAAATTCTCCACAGGTTTGGGTGTTGTTATATCAACCCAGAGAAGGAGCACCCCAAAGCCTGCATTGTGGGCTTTAGAAATAAGAAAGTTCTGCCTCCTAAACATCACCCCAAATGTCCAAAGATATAATCCTGCACCTGTAGGTGGGCCTTTGATCTCACTCTTGCTGTGGACCTTCCTGGGAACCTCCAAGCTGTGGCAGGAAGGAGGCTGACAGAACACCAAATGGGCAGAGGCCCTGTGTATAACTAACTTGATGTGGAATGCCTGCCATCCTGTGTGGCTTTCTTGGTCCAGGTGTGCACCTAAGAAATGTCCAAACCTGTAGATAATTTTTATCAGTTTATTTGAGTCAAACTGGCAATAAACATGTTGGGGAGCAAGACCTCAAATGCCCTGGAGAATGACAGTTTTGCAATTTTTAAATGCATTTGAAATTAAGGAGGAAATGTAAAGAAGATTCCATAGAGGTGGGAGAAAGCAAGGAGGGAACTGTGATGAGGGAGCTCAAGAAGTTAAACATTTTTAGCCTTAAATTATAGTTAACAGGCTTAGTGATTAATGCGGGTTAGAAAGCTACTGTTCCAGGAAATGCGATGTACCACGGGACCCACCCTGCCTCCAGAAGACCCCCCAGCAATTTGAGGGCTGTGCCGCAGGAGGACGGAAGGGATCAAGATGGTAACTGAGCCATTGTGCTCCAGGGAGAGATGACCTTAGACCAGGACACAGATAAGCAATCGAAGGTGAAAGAATGCTAGGGAAATTGCCAGACTGCAGATTTTATCTGATTAAACTTTTCCCTGAATTACAAACCCCTTACCTACTTTTTTCTTAAATTCCAAACCCCTTACCCACCCTCTTCTCCTTATAAAAAGGTCAGTTTGAGACAAGATGTAAGACAGTGGGTCTTTTAGGATACTTAACCCACTGTCTTCTCAGATCACCCAGCAGCTGAAAAAACTGCCCATAAAGATTCAATCCTTGTCTCTGCTCACTGGTTCTGGTAGTGACAGGCAGCAATAACACCCTGACTTTTCTGGTTTCAACTGGATTGCAGGATAGTTAAGATTCTGTGCTTTCTAGAGGGTGGTTCCATTTTAGGAAAGAGGGGTGTAGAAGTGGGCATTTCAAAGGTGTGTTAGCTTATATTACAGAAACAAGGGGTGGGCCTTGATTAAGGCAAAGATAAGCCTTTTACTAAAATGTCATAGGCCTGGGCCATGGCTACCCACCATGACCTGCCCAGATACTAATTTTGATCAGACCACCTGTGAGGTTACTTCCCGAAGAACCCCTTTTTGTCCACGCAGATTTCACACTCTAGGAAGAGATAGTTTAAATGTTACTTTGTACTCCTCTTTCTTTCTCTTTGTTCCATAAGAGAATGTTTATTTAGAGAGTTACATCCCTGGCTGGTGTTGCTCAGTGGATTGAGCACTGGCCTGTGAGCTGAAAGGTCACTGGTTCCATTCCCCGTAAGGGCATGTCTCTGGTTTGTGGGGCCAGGTCCCTGATGCATGTGTGAGGCAGCTGATTGCTGTTTCTCTTGCACATCGAAGTTTTTCTCCCTCTCTTTCTCCCTCCCTTCCCCTCTCTCTAAAAATAAAAATAAAGTTGCAGAGGTAGTAGAAGGGAGATAGCTGGACTGCATGGGCTAGAGAATGAGACACAGAAGCAAAAAAGAGGCCCTTGGAGCTTAGGAGAGAGAAAAGCGAAGGTAATGCTCTGGAGGGAGGAGGGGAGAGGGCATCTCCCATTTCTTGTTTTACAGTAGTTATTCTCAGGTGGAAGGAGGCAATTTATATGTATCCTCGCTGTTACTTTAAACAAATCTGCTTGTCTCATGATCAGTTATTACTTACCTCACAACTATTTGGTATAATTCCTTTAAAAGTTTTTTTTTTTTTTTTTTTTTTAATTTGGTGCTTCTACTAATGTGGAATTAATACCCTGATAAATCCTCAGAAATGATCCAGTATCAAACTTCTTAACTGAGTTGAAACTAAGGCCCAGAAAAGTGAAGGACCCACACGTAGGGCACTGGAGGAATCACTAGGGACATGGCATGGGCACCTGACCCTGGTTCCTAGTCTCATTGGCAAGGACCCCTGCCTGGCCTCTACCATTACAGAGCCTTCCCTTCACTGGGCCACACACCGTAGGCCCTTCACCTCTATTTCCCTGGCTCTGTCCATTGGAGCCTATGGCCTCAATGGTTCCTCCTCCCCCATCCCACCATGGCAGTGGCCAAGGGCTCTGGGAGTTTCTGGGACCAGTCCCTCCAGTTGGGGATGCTCCTCACAGACCTTCCTGGGCCCCTGTGGTGGAGGGAGGGGTGTGTTGGCCATAAGGGAGGGTGTAAGACTGTGGCCACCGCCACACTCCTGGCTGGGAAGGTGGGGAGGTGGGGTGAGTCCATCTCCCAAGCCTGTGAGCACCCTGATAGGAATTTGTGAGAGTCTGGAGCCACCCACTGTTGGTCACCAGTGGCCACTGACTCTGATGCCAGGCCTCAGTGGTAGCGTTATCCGACAGGGATCGGGCCAGAGTGGGTCAGCCTCAGGCAGGCTGCAGTGTGTGAGTTCTTGATGTCATGCAGGAAAGATTTCACAACTCAAGTTCAGGTGGTTTTGAGAGTAGGTTTATTAAGGCTGGGGACAAAGGGATGTAGGGTAGAAGAAGCAAAAGGAGAGAGCCTAGGCAGGGCTCTACTTTGGCTCCCTAGGATCCTTATAGGAGAGGAGTAAGCCAAGGAGGCGCTACTATTAGCTCACCAGGAAGTCAGAGAAAAGGGGGCCCTGGAGACAGGATCAGGGGTAAGTCTGGGTCGAGCTTCCACTGCCCACTGCTCCCCTGGCTGGAAGTCTCCTGGGGACTCTTAGAGTAGTAGGAGGAAGTAAAAAGTTCATGCCTAGGAAGGGGCATGGGCATGCCCTAGAGTGAGCCCGCACTGGGTCTTCGTCTTAAGGATTTTTTATCTTTCTTCTGTGGGTGAGAATCTTAGGGAAGGGTTTCAGTGGAATATTCATCAGCTTTACAGGTGTGTTTGTAATATGCTGATGCATAAGAATGAGCATGTAGGGGAGTTCGGGATTATTCTTTGGTCTGCTTTACTGTTTTACCTTTATCTTGGGTCTGTCTGGTTTTTAATGGAGTTTTTGTTATTTGTTCCTCTGACTTCATTGGCTTAGGCTGGCACAAATGACATCAATTGGGTCTTTGTCCTCTGTCTCCCAGACCAAGGAAGTTTAAGCCGTGTATTCTCTGGTCAGGAGGAAAGGTACAAACCTCTCAAGCGTCCTTGGTTAGGGGAGATAAGGTCTTGCAATTCACCAGTTGGCTGCAAGTTGCTCATACTGGCTTTGTTTAATTTTCTTGTCTCAGTTTCCCCATTCTACTTGCCCAGGAATTTTCCTAGCTTTTTACTGTGCTGTCACAGTTAGTAGGGCAGGCCCTGGCCCCCTGGGAGAGGTGGGACAGGTCTGAGGTAGCCCCTCCTGCCCCCATAAGTGAATAGAGAGAGACCTCAGGGGTGAACATTTGTTTCCAAATTACCATGCAGACAGTTGAAATCAGGATCCATCAGCATTTCAGTCCTCCCATTTCTATGGCAGAAGGCTTAAAGACATTCAAAAAGTCTCAGATGCAACCATTGTAGGCCTAACTACATAGTACATGACAGCAACAATGTAACTTAAAAAATATGTGTTCCACTAGTTGGTTGAATCCTGGGATGCAGAACCCTGCGATCTAGAGAACTACCTGTCTGTGTTGTGAAATAAGTTTATTTAACAACCATCTTTACACATAGTTAACTTTTTTCTTTTTTTTTTCAAGATTTATTTATTTATTTTTAGAGAGAAGGGAAGAGAGAGAGAAAGAGAGGGAGAGAAACATGAGTGTGCGGTTGCTTCTCACACACCTGGGTCCTGGGGACATGGCCCACAACCCAGGCATGTGCCCTGCCTGGGAATCACAGTGACCCTTTGCTTCGCAGGCTGGCGAGCAACCCACTGAGATACACGAGCCAGGGCTAACTTCTTTTGTGATGAGAGCTTTTAAGAGCTATTCTCTTAGCAACTTTCATATGTACCACACAGCAGTGTCAGGGGCAGTCACCACCCTATACATTACATCCCAGGGCTTACTTATAAGTGGAAGTTTGTATATTTTGACCCCCTCTACCCATTTCATACACTTCCCCCACCCACCGTGTTTTAACGTGGACCTAAAGGAAAGTTCCATTGCAAGGAGGGACTATAAAGCCTGAAGCCTCACTCTCTGCCCAAGCTCCAGCTTTGGGGCCTTCAGGCTTTCAGGGGCTCCCCAACAGTGCAAAGGCAAAGGTGCACCTTGCACCTGGTAGTGAGTGGGGTGTTTTCAGTTATGAGCTCTCTGCACAATGTCCGCTCTTACTGTTTGTTAGAAGTTGTGTACTCTTCTCAAATGAATTGGCTTGTTGACTCAAAGGCTTAAAAATATTTTTCCAGGTAGAGTACTACGTGGAGAGCCTCTCTGGCCAGATCCTGGGGGAGTGGTCCTCTCTGAGCCTCACTAGCCTGGGGCCAAAGACTGACGGAAGTGCAGTGCTGGTCTCAGGTATTCCTGAGGCGTCCAGTGGGTCAGGCCTGGAGCCTGCCAGGGATAGCGCACCCAGAGGTCGCAGAAGGTGGAAGGGAACACGGGGTGACAAAGGTGCTACATGCTGGGCAGTGGGGCTCCAGACCAAATGCACAGGAGCTCTAGCCACGTAGGTGCTGTGGGGACAATGCATCCACAACAGAATCAGAGGGACTGCACAATGGATGAAATGAAGATCGTGAGAGCCATAAGCCCTAGAAGTTTTTAAAACAAATTGCAAGGTCACGTATTTCCACCTGGAGGAGTCACAAGTCCGTCCCTTGCACCCCTCAGTTGAGCCAACTTTCCACCAGTTTCACTTTGCTGTGACCACCAGGGGGTGATAAGATGCTCCGAGTGCCTGTAGCATTCAGGTTCCAATTCGTACGTGTCTAGCCCTTAGCTATAAAACGACTGGCTCCTCCACCTGTGCTGCTGACACCCGGGAGCCATTCGAAGAGGATGAGCGCCCAGCTCACATGCACCGAGTCTCCGGTGGGCCAGGACTGGCCCGACTCCACATGCGGGCGCAGGCCGCTCGCAGCCGCGCGCGCGCGCACGCACGCCCCAGGCCAGCGCACACCAGCTCTTGCGCTGGGCAAAATTTGATTTCTCTTGTCTTTTTTCTACTTAACAGACTTAGAAGTACAAGGATGACTTCGGCTGAGCAAGGCCAAGGCATTCTTCGTGCGCCCTCTTGTGGACACACGTTGGCTCTTTGCACACCCAGGTGGAAGGGAAATGACCCCTAACCTTCCTCCCTTGTCCATTTACAACAATGAAGGATGACGAAGGGCCTTTTCTCCTTTCTGTTGTTTTTCTTCTTATTTTTCTCTTCCCCCTCCTCATCTTTCCTCCCCTTCCTCCTTCTCCTCCTCTTCCTCTCCCCACCCTCTTCTTCCTCTTGTGTCTTCCCTCTATGTACTGAATTAGGGATTGAAAAACCCTGGAGAGGAGTTCCAAAGGAGGCCAGAGGGGCGGCCTTACTGTCGTGACTTTAGCCAGTCTCATGGCTTTTCTTTTTAGAGTTGGTTGTGACAACGTTGTTGAAAAGAAATAAATTACAAAACTTTAGCACATCAATTGTCATTGTATATATAGTACTGGCGCAAATGTGAATATTGTCTCATACTATTAGTCCCCCTACAATTGAGGATGTATCTTTCTAGACATATCTTTATCTGTTTCAGCTATCTGGGGGCATAATTTTGTATGAAAAGAAGATATTACTAACAAGGACTCCTGGTGGCTAACTGGGCTTGGTTATGAAAACAGGGCCTAACAGCCGTTTCTGCATAACAGCCTCTCACGCAAACTACACTGTGGGTAGAAAGGCCTGCCCAGCCTTTCTGCCAGCCTGGCCTAGCACTTCAACAAACAGAATAAGACCGTCCCTGCAATCAGAGCTGGGCAGGTATGTCCCCCATTGGCCTTCACCAACCAATCAGAGTGGCTCTATTCTGACCAATCAGAACAGTACTTTTTGGACCAATCAAACTTTGATGATTTGGAGTCCTGATTTGCAGGCAGATGGACCAATCTGGGACCAGGGACAGGGACTTCTGTTTATAAGAGCTCCTTTCTGATTCAGAGAGCCACTTTCTGGTTACTTAAAGCAGCAGAGTGGAGCAGAATTCAGCAGTGCGTAGCTGCCCCACTAGAGAGGGGCCTGGCCGCAGGCCTCAGAGCTGGGCTGCTTCATAATTGAGCTGTAACACTATTCAGCTGTTTTGTACCTGTGCTAAATCACAATTGAGCTGTTTGCACTGAATAAAATTTCCTTCTTTATTGCACCCCAAATTAGGGGTTCCTGTTGGTGTTGAATTGGTGCCGATGACCATTGGTGACACATTTTAGCCAGGATGGCTCTATGCATAGCCCTGGGGGATGACCTGTGAACAAGGCATATGGATTCCTTATACTTCAGTCATCTGTGTGTGTGTGTGTGTGTGTGTGTGTGTGTGTGTGTGTGTGTGTATTACCTGGACAAAAGAGTTTTTTTAAATTTAATTTAATTTTTTAAAAAAACCTTATTTTGCTTAAAGTGGATCACAAGATATATATATTTGGCACAGAGTGCCATATTTTCTTCACTTAGCAACACGATTTGTGTGCTTTGTACTATGAAATCATTCCCCAATTGTAGGCCTCCTGTTTATTTTTATTTTCTTTGTACAACAAACACCTCTTCCTTGAGCACACTTGAACACAAATCTTGTAAATGTGAGTCAATATTTCTTCAGAAGATATACCTAGGCATGGTGACACCGCATCAGAGGTGACTGCAAATCATGCTTTAATGCACACTTTCAGGACATGGCAAAGCACACCCATTTGCCCACCTTGTGGTCAGTGACAGATACTATCCAACTGAAAGTTTCTGCTAATCTGAGAGATGAAAAATGTTTTTTATTGCTATAATTGTATTTTCCTAATCATTGGGGAGACAATTATCTTTCTACATGATCATTTTTATGCCAATGGCAGTCAGCATCCCAGATGGCCCTGATGCTCACACCTGTGTGTGACCAACAATATATGGTATAAGGGTGATTAGGTCCCCTCCAGGATCAGGTTATAAAGGGCTGTGGCTTTCATCTTGTCACTTCCTTGCTCTGTTTTCTCTCCCCTTGTGTTGCATCACCAGCTCTGGGAAGCCAGCATCTGCATCATGACCAGGACTCAGGAACTGAGTCTTCTCCCAGCTGCCCAGTGCTACCTCATAACTGGATGCTCTGGATTTTCTGCAGCTCCCGGAAAGTGGGAGCCCGAACCATCCACCTAGCCCCCTGTCATGTCTCTGACCCATGGACACCCACTTGTTAGATGTGTGGCAACAGATGGCCAAGACGATACCTTATCTGCTTGTTTATTCTTAAGAGCCCTTTATACATTTGGATATTAATAATTTATTATATAACATGAGAATCTTTTTACAAATATATCCTTTATCATTTGTCTTTCTAACTTTATTTATGGAATCTTTTGTCAAGTACAAGAATATAGGAAATGTGAAGCTGACATTTCCAAAAGTGATTAGTGAAATAAACATTTTAAGTCAAAGTAGGGAGAGAATATTGTGAAATTAAAGAAGATCCTTTGATGTGTTGGGAAGGGTCATGACTAAGAGCCCTGAGACTCAGGGCCTGCACTCAGGCCTGGGGCTCATGCAGACCCATGGAGGTTTTGGCTTCATGGAGAAGGGTGTTTTAGGGGAGTGATGAGAGCAAAGGATTTGGGGGTGCAGATCTGCAGTTTAGCTGTGACTTCCTGCCAGGTCTAATCCTATGCACATATTTACATGCACTGTAGTGCAGTTTCTCACCTGTCACATAAAGTTTTCACCATATAGGGTTATTGTATGACTAGAACATTTAATGGATGTGCTGTACAATGCTATATGACATATAACACTTCCAGATTACAGGATAGGACATTATGTGTAGCATATGTGCAGTTATATAGGCACTATAGTATAATTTACAATATGGTCTACCATATATACAGTCATTGCTTACATGTAGCAGCACTATATTACAAGCTGTGATTATTATGTAAATTTCAGTTCCCTTATCCGTAGATTGGGGATGTTGGTACTGTCAATAGTGTATACTAGACAGGATGGCTGTCAGGATTAGTGATAATAAGAAACATATATTTAGTCTTTGTTGCCAGTTCCTGCCACAGAATTTCTAAAACCCTGGGAATTTACTGCATGATATAGGTGAGAGAAGCATATTTTGTTCTTCACAATAAAGTCCTATCACTCTGACCTGAATTTATGCTAATGAGGTGATTCAAGGTGGGGTCCTTGGGTAGCTTCAGGCCTAGGGGCTGGTTGCCAGGAGAACCAACCATTTGATTAGAGAATTGGAACTTTCAGCTCCACCCCTAGTCTTTGGAAAGGGGAGAGAGGCTGGAGGTTGAGTTCAGTCACCAGTGGTCAGTGATTTAGTCAATTACACTGACATAATGGAATCTCCATGAAACCCTTAAATGGTGGAGTTCAGGAAGCTTCCTGATTAGTGAACATGTGGCAGCTCTAGGAGGGTGGAATGACTAGGGAGAGCACGGAAGCTCTGTGACCCCTGCCCCCACAATGCCAGCCCAATAGCCTTTGCTATTGTAACCAAGCAAGGTGGGGCTTGTCCACATGGCATTTTGATACATGATGCAACAATTACTGTTGAAGGAAACAGGTTTTTATTTACAGGATTCCAACCTCAGGCTGGGACACTAGGAGCACTACTGCTTGGAGCCCTGTTCTCCCACAAGACCCAGCACTTCCCTGGCTCCCCACCAGGCTATAAACCACAATCATGCCCCAGTCCCCCACATCCTTATCTGGTCTTAAGTCGGCTGCTTAAACAGTCCTCCATTCCCTCTGGAAGGTGCTCTTGTGGGTCAGAGTCGCCATCCTCCCGCTGTAGCTCTCTCCTTCAGGATCTGGGGTACATTGTCCTCCTCCTCCATGTAATCGACCAAGAAACACATGATCCAGTGTGTTACACTGGATCATGGTGGAGTCTGGGAAATCACACGTCCCAAGAGAGTGGCTTCTCTGTAACGTCGTCCTTCAGAAAGGCAGAAGTCAGCATTCCTGGTCACAGTTCAGTTCAGCTCCAAGCACCTCTCATGAATCTGTGCTTGGTTAGGCAGGTCCCCGCATGGCTCCATCAGCTTTCTCCATACACCTTTTCCTCCACATGGCTTACAGACCGAATGCCTCCTTCTTCACTACACCAGGCTGCATGGTGGAATCTCCCTACTTCATGGCTCCTCCCTCATGGCTACCTGCTTCTCTCTCAGCCCACCCTCATTCAAAATGGTTGGCTGGGAACTTCCTATGTGACCTCACATCTGGCCCCTCCTATGATATTCTACATTTGCCAATTGCCCCGTATCTTTTACCTTCTTCTGGCTGCCATCTTTAGTCAGGGTAAGACTTCCCCATGACACATGGACACCTGAGGTGGGCATTCACATCCTCTGGTTATGTCACAAGCCACAATGTGCTCTCAGAGTCACGTATTCCTTTTGCATGGGTGGCAGTCACTTTCCTTCAGGAAAGACATGGCTATCAACTTGCCATTGTAATGCAAAGCGTCTAAAATGCCCATATTATGCCTTTCCCCTTCCCCCTCCCCCAATTAAAGTTTGTTGGGGTTTTCAGGGAGGCCCATGCTCTGCACCCTGTTACACTTATGTGTCTCTCCCATTTGACTGTTACTGAGTTATATCCTGTACTCGGCAGAGGTCACGGCCAATCTGAAAGATACCAATAAGCTCTTTTCTTAAATATTGCTACATATATTGGGTGCATAAGTTCAATGTCATGACTAGCTTGAATATTATGGCTTAACATTAGTCACACACCCAGTTTATAAAAAACCACCAGGTTTATAATAAATCAGTAAAGTGCTTTCCTAAGTTCTGTGAGTTATTCTGGAAAATTATGAAACCTGAATTGGGGAGTGGGCATGGAAACCCTTGAATTTATTCTTAGTAGTACCAGTGACAGCCTGAACTTGTGACTGGCTTCTGAGTAGGGGCAGTCTTGTGGGACTGAGCCCCAAACCCCACGAGACTTAACAATAACTTCAGGTTGAGAGTGTCAGAATTGAGTTGTAGGACACCCAATTATTGTCCAGAGAATCAGAAACTTGGTTGCTGGGTGAAGAACAAACCCACACATTTGGTGTCAGCAGTGGGAGTAAAATAATTCAGTGGGTTCAATAGGGTGATATCAATAAAGTGTTCTGTATTGTCCAGGCACATGGTTTTTATATAATGATTACTGTGAAATTACTGAGAAAAGAATAAGGTGCTTTTTAATTGATATTTATAATCCAACAGACATTGTGTACTTACTCTTTTCAAAGCTTGGTACTGAACCCTGGGAGAAGTGGGCAAAGAGGCAACTGTGTGTAAGGTGGATTGCAATTCTGCTTTAATGGTTAGGAATAAAGGAACATAGAGAAACCTGGAGCTCCATGGCCCAGGGGCTCAGCTGGTTATAGCGTCATCCTGATGCACCAAGGTTGTAGGATGGATCCCCAGTCAGGGCACATGCAAGAATCAACCAACTAATGCATCAATAAGTGGAACAACAAACTGATGTTTCTCTCTATCAATCAATTAAAAAAAAAAAAAAACATGGATAGTGAGACAGTTTGACCTGCTGGGTCTTTTCCCCTTCTCCTCACTTCCTCTGGGCTATTCCAGATGTGGGTATCTGAGGGTCAATTTATCAGACATATGCCTCCAAGATAGAGATAAAATTGGGAGTACTGGAGGGAGGGGATTTTGGGGCCATGCTCCTACCCTGGAGCCTGGAAACAGAGGCTAAGCAGGCAGAGCTTGGTCTCACTGAGTTTGGCTGCTGTAACTGTCTCAGTGCCTCCCACAACAAAGATCAAGCCTTTCAGTTCTGTGGGCTCCAAGTCTGCGAGCAGGGTGCTGATGGGGTAGGTTTCATCCTGATGCCTCTTCTCTTGACTGGTAGGTGGCTTTCCTCTCATGGAATGCTCACATGGTCTCTTTGTGGAGAGAGACATGTCACTCTTGCTCTTTGTATGGGGGCACTAACCCCCATGGGGGCCTTCGCTTCAGGGTCTCGTGTGTCCCTGACCATCATCCAAAGGCGCTTTCTCAGACCATCCCAGTGCGGGGAGGGCTGCAACACATGGAGTTGGGGGTCACAGATATTCAGCCCATGACAGGCCTGAACCACAGCTCATCTCAGTCTTGACAGACCACCTCGTGAGCCCTGAAATCCCAGGTCAAGGTGAGTTGGAAGGGGCCGAGGGAGACGGGCAGACACCTGGCTGTGCGGAGCCCCTTTTTGTGTGGGCCGCAGGACTAAAACATTCCTCCCTGCAGTAACCTTTGCTGGCTTCCTAATGATGGGATGCAGACAGTTCTCAACTCCCTGGTTGGCCCAAACTGTGTGATCTAAACCACTAACTTCTTTTAAATTCAAGGCAGTAGGACCAGTTTTCACTCTGGAGTGCACCACATAGAGTTTTCCTATGAATAGATGCAGTTCAATGTCGCACAGCTCCCACCTGCAGTGCTGGGCGATGGGACTGTGCTGGAAACCACTGTGTTTTCCCCCACCCACAAAAACGTCTGAACCTAGTTTTCGCAATTCTAGTTCAGTTTCTTTGAAGAGAAGACTGCCTGCTTTTTTAAGTGAGTCATACAACTTCTCCTTTCAGTCCTGACGTCCCTAATATAGTTTCTACATTTTTCTAGGAGTTCTAACAGATTTTTTCTCTTTAATTTGTTTATTTATTGGTTACAGTTGACCTACAATAGTTTCAGGTGTGTGGAACTTTTCAATAGGTTCTTTCAAGAGGTAAAATAACACACAGTAGGGGGTGAAGGCAGCGTGGGGAGCTTTGGAAGCCAGGCCTCCAGATGAGTAACTGCAGCTCTCAGAATGGGCAGGGAATGTTCATGAAAACTGCCACGTCCCAGGGCGTCTTCAGGGTCAAATGATTTTTTCCCCTCTCACAAAGGGTCGATGGGACTCTCAACAGGTACAGGACATACAATATCACACCAGACTGGCTGCTTATGCGTGGGGGAGGGTCCAGCTGCTCTGCACCGATGAGGACGTTAATGAGATGTGCAGAGTATGAAAAAATGTTATCCCCTTCATGAAACTTGTTTGCTTGTTTATTTTGAGAAACGGTAAATTTTTTTATGAAAAATGTGTTAGGTTCATCTGTTTATTATTATTTTAAATAAGTCAATAATCATTTAATGTTTTTTCCTCAATTAAATTTTTTTTGGGTGAAACTTAATCTTTATTTACAAGACACTCTAAGATAGGAAATTCCACATAGAAATAAGCAACTCGTTGAAAGGAGAAGTTTCATACAGTGTGTACAATTTAGAATTATTCAAGTATAGTTTCATTTTAAAAAGTGCTACAATAACAAACCACATTTAAAAAGAGTTCTTAGTAGAGAAACAGTAAGACAAACTTATACCAAACGTAGCACACAACAAACAGCATTTTATGCCTCAGCTGTACAATCTAAAAGTTAAAGGTCCCAGGAGCACCATCCTGAACTTGGAACGTATAGCCATCAGAGGTAGTTTCTGGCACAACATTTTGATTTTCCTCTTTCTCTGCAGAGAAATACTTCTCAATCAAGTTTAATGAAGCTTTGTATACAGATTCATTTTCATGGTTTTGTAGAGCTTCAATTTTGTCCAAACCTCCACATTCTTCAATCATTATACTAAGTTTCTCAGTTTCACCTAGTTTCTCAGAAGCCTGGAAGATATTTGAAATGGCATCCAGAATAACCAGAATATTTTTGGTATCTTTCAGAGTTAAGAGGTTCATCAATGATTCTATTATGCCACCCACAGTGAACAAGGTACACATTCTGTTCAACTGTTCCATCACTTGTATGGTTGGTCACAGCCCACAGCTTCCTTTTGTGTCTTAAAGTCTGCCTTAGAGAGAACAACAATGAGGAATGGGTAGTCCATGATTCATGTGAGTCCATGATTCACAACTTGGTGTATCTGGTCCTGGCGGCCAGCTGTGAAGTTTGACATTTCCATGTAGCTTCCTTCCGCATATTAGTCTTAGAGTTCATTAACAGGCTGGGAAACACAGCAAGTGCTCCCGCATCTATTACAACCTGAGTCTGTTCATCTGTCTCAGTGACAATATTTCCTTTGGCTTTTAGTGCAGGAGTCACAACTGGCAATTTAGTAGCTCCCAGAAGCTTTACAAGCTGGGGCACAACTACTGTTTTCACAACCATTTCAATCCATTTATTTGGACCATCAGTAAGGTAGGAGATGGCCCAGCAGCTATCTGCTAATACTTCTGGGTCATCATGATGCAAGAGACGAACTAAAGTAGGAAGAATCTGCTCAACAGCATCTAATGGGGGTACAGGATTCTTGTTGCAACAAAGGTTTGACAGTGTCCAGGTAAGATCATGTAAGTAACCACATGCTAAAGATGACATATCAGGAATTGCAAGAAGAGCCAACAGTGGATCAACTGCACCATACTTGATAACCAAGTCCCAGAAAACCAAACCATCACCTGCGATGTTTCCCAGAGCCCATATGGCTTGTTCAGTGATGTGAGCATGGGGAGATGCCAACAGAGAAATGAATACAGTCTTGGTCTGTTCCGATGTCCCGGAAGCAATGTTAGTGAGGGCCCAGGCATATTCAAACTGAATGGGATTACAATCAGTTCTGCCCAAGAAGGACACAAATTCTGGAATCAAACCAGCCTGGATTATGTTGTCTATGCCTGGCTGTTTTCCCCTAGAAAGCAGTTTCCTTGCAGCCTGAGTAACTTGGAGAGGGCTTTCCAAGTTGTTGCTATTTATGCCTTTGACAATGTCCTCAACAGACCAATTTATAGTGCCCTGGTTGCTGCGGTTTTCCTGCAGTGGAGAAGTAGCATCATCAGAAAAGGAGCTTACATTTCTCCTTTTCAGCATCTGTTCATCCTTAGCTTCTCTCAGCTCCACATTAACTTCTATCTGGCAACACCTCATTTCTGTTCTGTCTTTCCCCTTGTTGTTCAATCTGTTAAGGTGGGCAGCTGGTGAGTTAGCATTCTCATTGATGGACATGGTTATGAGACAAAGGGAGAAAGCTGCACAGCTGGCTTAGTCTTTTCACAGGAGATGGTGCAAGGTGGACAGGTTGTGGTTCAGTTGCTCTGAAAATGCCCAACACTGATCAGAACAAAGACAGTGTCTAAATTTCTGATACAGTAAGTACATATCAATGTGACCCTTACACAAAAGTCCTGTTTTTTTTTTTTTTTTTTAAAAAGATTTTATTTATATTTAGAGAGAGGGGAAGGGAAGGAGAAGGAGAGGGAGAGAAACATCAATGTGTGGTTGCCCCTCATGTGCCCCCTACTGGGGACCTGGCCGGCAACCCAGGCATGTGCCCTGACTGGAAATTGAGCTCACGATCCTTTGGTTCACAGTCTAAGGCTCAGCTGACTGAGCCACACCAGCCAGGGCAGAGTCCTGGGTTCTTATTTCTGAGACCAGATCTCCTGGGAGCTGCTGATGTGGCCTTGAGAGTATTTTAGGCCCTGAGCAAATGGACCTTCTGAGTCTCAGGTGACTGCTCACGTCTCTTGACTCTAGACAATGGCAGGTGGCTCCCTGGCATGCAGGTTTCCAAGCACCTGCCTTAAGAGTGGGCATTGGTGAGGGTGAAGGGAGGGGCACCGCCAGAGATCAGTGGTCCACAGGGTGGGGCTCCAGGTGCTGAAGACAGGGGACACCTCCTTCTCTGCTTCGCCCAGAGTTTGGCTGCTTTTCTGTTCAGGTGTAAGAGACAGAGCACAGGGCCAGATTAAAATACTGCTCATATAATCTTATTAACCCATGTCATCCCAATGAATTCAATAAAAAAAATTCTGCCGGCAATGGGCGTCAGCCAGGGCATAGTGTTCCAAGGTCCCTGACTTCCAGAGACAGAACCAGACACAGCCGACAGGGGCCACAGGTGTCCACAATCCCTGGAGCCTTGGACCCACCTTCCTAATGAAACGGAGCTGGCACAGCAGCACCAGTAGGGAACAGTACTGCCAGGCTGAGCAGCAGTGGTGCCAGGAGCCGAGTCCCTTCGATTCTGAAAACCCAGGTCCCCGAGCAAAGGGAAGTGGGCTCCAGACTTGGAGAAGCCAGGTTTCAGGACTGACTGCTCTTGCAACCAAATGACTTTTTTCTTCCCAAATTCAAAATAATAACCGTATATAAGACTCCTACCTCTTTTATTCACTCATTTATCCCCCACGCTTCCAAAGAACTATATTAATGTTCATCCAGAAAGACATTGTCTTTCCCCAGTGTCCTGTCCTCCGCCAGCCTCCAGGAATGTCCAGGCCTCGAGACACCCTCAGTTCTCTGGGCTGTTTGCACTGCTCTCCGCTCTCTATTCCTCTTCTCTTCACCTGCGGGCCAGGGTGCAGGGCTGATTGCCGCCACCACCACGACCAGCAGAGGGCAGCAGCCGAAGGGAGATTCCTCACCTCCTAGTGAAGCACAAAGGAGAGCCTGGCAGTCTGTCACGGGAAGGAGGGAGGTAGGCAAGGCAGTCTGGTTTGCCTAGAGGTCTGGGGAAGAAGAAAGTTCGTTGGTGGTGCTGAGACCCCACCTCCAGAAGAGGCTGCAGCCGGTCTGGGAAAGGGGAAGTGCCCAGAGTGTGGGCAGGAAAGTTGTGACAGCAGTACCAGGCTACTTCCATTTTTTTTTTCTTTCATTTTTCTTTTGGTTTGAGAATCCCAGTGTATTTTAAAAGCAGAAGAAATGAGAAGCAGGATTGCAAAAGTGTGGCGTATTTTAAATGTTTACCTTGAATAAACCTCCATTTACAGAAAACTCAAGGTCTAGTGCAAAAACTTAGTTCTATGTCAAAAGAAAAAAAAAAAAGTGATGGGAACATCTGACCCAGCACAAGGTTTGATGGCTTTTAAAAATTTATTTATTTAATCGCAGTGATCTCACTTGGAATCCAGGTGAACTGGGGTATATTACACCAATAGGAGACTGAGCAACCGCTGTTAAAGAAGAACAATTCTGACACTTGTTAACGTGGAAAGGAGCCCTGACCGGTGTGGCTCGGTTGGGTTAGCTGGTTGGTTGCCCTTGGATTCCGGGTCAGGGCAATGCCTGGGTTGCTCCTGGCCCCGTCCCGCCAATACCCGTTGGAGAGGAAACCGATGGATGTTTCCTTCTTGAATCGATGCTTCTCTCCCTCTCTTTCTCCCTCCCTTCCCTCTCTCTAAAAATAAATAAATAAACAACTTTGAAAACAAAAGGTGGAAAGAAACGCTTTCCACAGGACGCCATAACACAGGTATTTCGAAGATGGGCCAGCCAGATTCGCGCAGCCGCAAGCGCAGCGGCGAGGAGGCTAGGACCTGCAACCCAAGCGGGAGGGAAGGTCTGCGGGGAGGCCCAGCGTGGGCTTGGGCTAAGGCCAGGTCGGGCTCCCGCGCTTCCCCCTTCAGGGATTTAGCCTCTGCACCTTGGGGTTGCAGGGGTGAGGAATATTAGCTCCCTGTCCTCTCAGGGGAGGTACTGTACCGCTTGGTTCAGAAAGGAGATGGAGGGACCCGTGTTCCGGGTCTCACTCGCCCAGGGCGGTGAGGCCTCCTGCTGTGCGGGATGGGAGCTAAGGAAGCGCCCCTCCTGGCTCAGGGGCCGCAGATTTCACCATTCCGGTGGAGAGTTAGTAGAGGCCCTTCAGTAACTGGCTTCATTTGCTGCCTACCTTTAGGGCACAGGTGGCAAACCCAACGCCCTCAGGCGAATCCGGCCCTCCACCTTGTTTTATCTGGCCCAGCACCTTGTTTCTACCCAGCAGCAGCACCAAGCTCTTGCTTAACTGTTAAGTAGTAGTTACACATATACAGCCCTAAAATTACATTCGGCCCTTTGAAGGCAACCTAGAGGCTGATGTGGCCCCTGGTGAGAATGAGTTTGACACCCCTGCTTTAGGGCAATTTCCAGAAACTTTAAATGGTTGTTATTTTGACAATTTTTACTGGTGGTGGTTGTTTCACTTCAGTACCTGGGCTCCTCACACTGCCAGTACGCGGAGGTGGATCTTTCTTCCACAGGAGCTTTCTGGAAGGAATGCTGCCACCATGGTGACTCCCGTGGTTGCATGACTGCTCTGGCAGGTGCCCTGCTACCTGCCTGTCTGTGAGGGGCTGGGAGTGCCGCACAGCCAGGCACGTTGGACACCGGAAATGCACCCGACTGGAATACAACTTGGTTGTCAAAATTATGTGCAGACATTTTTTTAAATTACATTTTATTATTTGCACTATTACAGTTGCCCCCACTTTCCCCCTCTTAGTCCCCCTCTTCCTAGCCCCACTCCAGGAAATCTCCACGCCCTTGTTAGTGTCCGTGGGTCACACATGTATGATCTTCGGCTACTCCTTTCACCTTCTTTCATCCGTCCCTCCTCCCTCTCCCTTTTGACAGCTGTCAGTTGGTTCCAGGTGTCCATGCCTGTTTCTACCTTGTTCTTTAGTTTACTTTGTTCTTTAGATTCTACATATAGGCAAGGTAAAAGTTAATTTAAAATTGTGAAAACAAATGCAGTGTCCATCAATATCATTTTAGAATATCTTCTTTCTTTATGTGCTTGGATTAAGTTAGTTTATACTCTAGCAAGATTTTTTTCCTCGTAAAGCAGGCATGGGCTTAGTATGTATGTATGTATGTATGTATGTATGTATGTATTTTAAGAGAGAGGAGAAGGGAGGGAGAAAGAGAAGGAGAGAAATACCAATGTCAGAGAGGAACATTGGCTGGTCCCCTCCCGAATGTGGACCGAACCTGGAACCCAGAAATGTACTGTGACCAGGAACAGAACCTGCCACCTCTTGGTTTGGGGGATGATGTCCAACCCACTGAGGCACATCAGTCAGGGCATCTTAGTGTTTTTAAGATTCTTTTTTTAAAATTAAAATTAAAACTTTATTTTTAAATTGTTGTTCAAGTGCAGTTGTTTCCACTTTCCTGCCACCATCCTCCCCTACCCCACCACCCCCACCTCCCCTCCTCAATCCTACCTGCTTTGGCTTTGTCCATGGCTTCTTTCTACTTGTTCCTTGATGACCCTTCCCCTTCTTTTCCCCCGTATCACCCTCCTTCCTCCCCTCTGATTACTACTGTCAGTTTGTTCTTTATTTCAGTGTCTGTGGTTATAACTGTTTAAAGTTTTTCTGGACTATTTGCTGGAATGAATGTTGATGGGCACACAGTTCCTAAGCCACACTGTGTTTTAAAGTTTCAGTGAAAAGTGTGGGTGGCTTGAGGGCTCTTTTTTCTAAACGTCATCTCTGTTTACTTTTGCCCATAGGGTTATTTCTTCACCTTTGAAAGATGAGCCCAAGGGTTGTGCCCCTGAGTCAGTTATTTCCAAACCACTATGTGCCTTGTTAGGGGGTGGATGCAGTCATTCCTCTATTTTAGGAAAGTTTTCTTTCTTTCTTTCTTTCTTTCTTTCTTTCTTTCTTTCTTTCTTTCTTTCTTTCTTTCTTTCTTAGCATTTGCTCTTGTCTTTGGGGACAAAGATTGCATGAATTGGCTCTTTGCCTTATGTAGCCTTTCTTTCCTTTTAAAGTCCTTTTAAACATTTGTCCTTGCCTCTCGCTTTTGCTCTGTGTTTTGAGCACCCTCTCCACCACACTGAATGATCTAGCAGATCGGGGGTTTCTTTTACTTTTTTAAAAAGGATTTTATTTACTTTATATTTTTAGAGAGAGGGGAAGGGAGAGAGACAAACAGCAATATGAGAGAGAAAAATTGATTGGTTGCTTCCGTATGCATCCTGATTGAGGACTGAACCCTGCAACCCAGGCATGTACCCTGATGGGGAATCGAACGGGCAGCCATTTATTTTATGTGATGACGCCCAACCAACTGAGCCACACTGGTCAGGACTTTTGTCTGTCTGTCTGTCTGTCTGTTTGTTTGTTTGTTTTGCTGCCCTTACCTTAATTTCTGTAAGGTTCTCCGTTTTCAGTTGATTGTAGCTTGTCAGCCCCTCATTTCAGCTCCTTTTCTTCCTGTTACCCTTACTGTCCAGCCTCCATGTCTCTTCTTCAGTTTCTTCTTTGACAGATACAACATTCTGTAAATTATTTGACTTCATGGGAAACCAGTGGTTCTTAATTGTATTTTCTATGGCTGCCATAACAAATTGCCACAAATGTATTGGCTTAAAAAAAATTATCTTGTAGTTCTGCAGTTCTGAAGTCACATAGAGCCTCGCTGGGCTGAACTCATGGTGTTGCAGGCTGTTCCTTCCTGCGTCTCCAGCAACACCCAGCTGCTCTCCACTCACAGCCCCTGGAGGCCCTTCCCTAAATCCCTGTCAGTGGAACCCCCTGAATCCTTTCACCTCCTCCTCCACTGCTGAGGTCCTTGTGCCTCTGTTAGTGCCACCTGGCTAATCCAGGACACTCTCTGTGATTTAAGATCAACTGAGCAAATCTACCCTGCTTGCTGCCTCAATGCCTCTTTGCCATGTAATGTGGCACGTTCATGGTTTGAAGACTCTGGCCACCATGCTAATTTCCACCTGCAATGTGGTAGTGCTCTTCATTATCTATGTTGGCCAGATGTCTTTCCTCCTGTCCTATCTTTGCATGGTTTTCATGATTGTTCCTTTAAAAATATCTATCTTCTTTGAAATAATGGAGCTTTTCCTGGACTAACTCATTTTGGAATAGTAGCTGGGGAAGGCCTAGTGCATCCTCAGTATTCTGTGGACATAGTCTGGGGGTGGGGGGAGGGTCTGTGAACTTAGGTGGGAAAATTTTAATCTTGATTTTTCTCTAATGAATGCAGACAACACAGCCCAGTAGTAACTGTTGATCCTATTCATTTGTACCTAGTAGAAATTAGGGATATTTTCTTTTTTAAAGGTTTTATTTATTTATTTCTAGAGAGAGGGGAAGGGAGAAAGAATGAATGGGAGAGAAACATCAGTGTGTGGTTGCCTCTCGTGTGCTTCCTACTGGGGACCTGGCCTGCAACCCAGGCATGTGCCCTGACTGGGAATTGAACTAGTGATCCTCTGGCTTGCAGGCCAGTGCTCAATCCATTGATCCACACCAGCCAGGGCTAGAGATATTTTCAAAACACTTCACAGCTGGTATTCTGAAATATCAGTTACCCTCATCACCATTTTCAAATTATACCAGTTATTAGGCCAACTACTAGATCTTATTAATTGATGCACAAATATCACAAACTTAAAAATACTTTGGTAGCTGCATTTCACTATCGGGTTGCCTCTGTAGCTTATGAATTTTATTTAATGCATTTGAAAACACTGTTTTGAGAAGGGTCTATCTATGTCATAAGGCCACAGGGCGGAGGCCAGCCTCCATCCTTTGTCCGGCCTTTTCTTCTTCTCTTTGCTGGGTGTAGTCCTCTTCCCAGTAACAGGAAATTTCCTTGGCTCATGTGATAACCATGCCAGGCACAGACTGATGCTTCCCTTGGCCTTGTCCTGACCGCCGGGCATTGATGTGGGTCAGGCTGCCATCACTCAGCTTCTCCCCACACTGGTAGCAGACAGCCACTGCACTTGAAAACGCATGGCCCTGTGCCATCCTGTTGCTGTCATTGGATTTTTGGGTCCACAAGATAGAAATGGAGAGGAAACACTGGAGAAATTTCCAGACAGACTTTACTGAACTCATGCTTGAGCACAAGGAGGCAGCCCAGAGGCAGGGAGGGTTCCCTGAGCTGGCTTGGGGTTGCCTCTGCATAACTGCTTTTACAAGCTGGAGACAAAGTCAGTTTTCACAAAAAACCTGGCTTTTTGAAAAGGGCAGGCTTGTAGAATTTTTCACTTGGGGCTGGAGAAGCAAGTAGTTAAAAGGGAGATAGAATTTTATTTATTTATATGTACACACACACGTACATGGAGTGGAGGGGTGGTGACATTCTTTTTTTAAGAAATACTTTATTTATTTTTAGAGAAAGCAGAAGGGAGAAAGAGAGGGAGAGAAACATCAATGTGTGGTTATCTCTCACATTCCCCCCACTGGGGACCTGACCTGCAACCCATGTGCCCTGACTGGGAATTAAACCAGCAACCCTTTGGTTCACAGACTGGTGCTCAATCCACTGAGCCGCACCAGCCAGAGTGGGTGATGACATTCTTATGGTCAGTGATCTGGTGTTCCTTCTGTTCACCTGGCATTGCCTCCTTGGAATCAGGTGAGGGTGGTAGGATAGAGAAACAGTATAGTAGGATGAGACAGTGTAGACTTTGGTAAGCCCCAGAGAACCCAGGCTTATCTCTTTTTTCTTGATGAGTCTGATTAAAATTTGTCAATCTTGTTTATCTTTTCAAAGAATCAGCTCTTGGATTCACTGATTTTTAGTATTTTTTAAGACTCTATTTTGTTTATTTCTGCTCTCATCTTTTTAAAAACATAACATCATTTAATTTAAGAAAGTAGTGAAACAGGAAAGTAGCACAAAAATATAGTGTTGCTGGTGCAACAGAAGGCTGGTGCTTGCTGTTGAGAAGCTGAAGCCAGAGGAGGTTGTGGATTTGGGGAATGAGCACTCTTTAAAGGGTGGAGAGAGTGGCCTGAGGGGCAGAAGACCAGGATAGCTGCTCATCTGAAACCACCTCATACAGGGCTCCTTAGATCTTGGCCATGTCCCAAATACCAATATGAGGGGATGCAATTATTAACTCCAGCTGCTTCTCCCGAGTGTCTGCCCAATGAGAGTGCACTTGGGACAGGTGCATTTGTATGTTAAGTGACTGAATAGCACCCAAAGTCTTACCACCACTACTCTTCCATGAGGCCTAGTTCACAGATTGGCCTCCCTGTGCTGTGCAGCCAAGTCATCGCTATTTACTGCCCTGGTCTGGAATCTGGGCTTCCTCTATTATGTTGTCACCTTTCTATTGCCACTCAAGGGTGCTGGTGCCATGGTACTCTCTCCTAGGACCTAATCCACTAGTTTGGCTAAAAACAAAAACAAAAACAAAACCCCGCAAAACCAAACCTTCAGCTCTATCCTACTCCTCTGATCAGTAGATTTCTCCCTGTTCTCCTAACAAATATCTTTGGAGATCTTCATTTCCTTCTCCAGTTGACACCTTCAATTCATCCAATTTCTTCTTCATTATTTGGTATTTCGCAGTGGTCTCAGAGAACATGTGAAGCAGGATGTCCACTTTGATCTGCAAGAAACTGTTTTCTTCTGGAGATACTGAGCCTCCCTCCAGTCCACACCCCCAGTAATTCCTGCCTATGCTATCCAATGACAGTTTTCAAACTTCAGGTTTGTCCAGCCAGTTTCATAGTGGGATTCCATAGTCAAGGCTCAGCTCCACCTCTGAGGTTGACTGATCCAAATTATGCAAGAGAGAAGCAGACTTCCAAGGGGTGTCTTCTTTGGACTGAACATATTCCCACAGAGAAGCATCCTTGGCCTGATGCATTTCAGAAGCCAGTTCCAAATAAACACCTAGATCACCTGAAAGCTGCCCCAAGGGTCCATGATACTTGTGGCAACCACAAACGTGGGCCTCTCCCTCTGCTCTGATCTTAGTTATTTCCTTCTCTTCACTCACTTTGGGCTTTGTTTGTTGTTCTTCCACAAGTTCCTTTAAGCGTAAAATTAGATTATTTTCTTGAGATTTTTCTTATTCCTGAAATAGGCCTGTAATGCTATGAATTTCCCTCTTAGGACAGTGCTCCCTGTGTCCCACAGATTTTGGGTTGTGTGTTCTCATTTTCATTTGTTTCAGGTATCTTTGATTTCTTCCTTGACCTCATTGTTAACCCATTCATTGTTTAACAACATGTTTTGCTTCCATATCTTTATGTATTTTTCAGTTTTCTTCTTGTGATTGATTTCTAGTTTCATAGCATTACAGTCAGAGAAGATGCTGGATATGAATTCAATCTTCTTAAATTTATTGAGACTTATTTTTTGCCCTAACATGTGGCCAACCCTAGAAAACATTCCATGTACACTTGAAAAGAATTTGTATTCTGATTCATAGTCAGATGTGTTATCCATTGCACCACTGGCCCCGCACTGAGAATTTATATTCTGCTGCTTTGGAATGAAATACTCTAAAGATGTCAATTAAATGCATTTGATCTAGTGTGGTGTTGTTTAAGGCTGTTATCTCCTAGTTGATTCTCTGCCTGGAAAATATATCCATTGATGTCAAGGGGATGCTAATAATCCCCTACTATCATTGTTGTACTGTCTGACTCCCCTTTGTGTCCATCAGGATTTGCTTACATATTTAGGTGCTCCTATTTTGGATCTATAACTGCTTACTAGGGTTATCCTATTGTTGGATTGTTCCCTTTATCATTATGTAGTGTCCTTGTATCTGACTATAGCCATGATTTTGAAGTCTATTTTTTAAGATATAAGTATTGCTACCCCAGCTTTTTAAAAATTTTCCAGTTGCATGAAATACTTATTCTATCCTTTTACGTTTAGGTTGTGCATATCTTTCTTTCTGAGGCGGGTCTCTCTTTTTTAAAAAGATTTTTTTATTTATTTGTCTATTTATTTATTTATTTATTTCCAGAGGGAAAAGTAGGGAGAGAGGGAGAGAAACATCAATGTGAAAGAGAAACACTTTCACACTGATCGGTTGCCTCTCATGTGCACCTAGACTAGGGACTGAACCCACAGCCCAGACATGTACCCTGACTGGAACTCAAACCAGTGACCTCGCTTTCCTGGATGATGCCCAACTAACTGAACCACACCGGTCAGGGCTGAAGTAGGTCTCTTATAGATAACAGATATATGGGTCTTGTATTCTTATCCATTCAGGTACCTTATGTCTCTTGATTGGAGCATTTAAGCCATTTACACTTAAAGTGATTATTAACAGAAACATATTTATTGCCATTTTATTTTTTAAAACTACGTTCTTCTGTTTTTTCTTTTTTCTCCTTAAAACAAGCCTTTTAAGATTTGTTGTAATATGATTTGGTGGCAACAGAGTCCTTTAGCTTTTTCTTTTCTGGGAAGCTTTTTATTTCTCCTTCAATTTTATAATTGTTACTTTGAACTCTATAGCTGATAAATTGTTTGCCTCCATTTCATTTAGCTTTTCTTTTGGAGAATTCTCTTGTTCTTTTATTTGGGGCTTGTTTCTTTGTCTCCCCATTTTGGTTGCTTCTTTTTGTTTGCTTCTATGTATTAGGTAGATCTTTAAAGACTCTGGTGCAGACCTAGGTCAGATGCTGCCTATGACTGTCCATGGGCAGCCTGTTTGGAGATACTGGTGATGCACAGCTTGTGACTTCCTCTGCTGGGCCAGGGCACATGCTGGAAGACCAGGGTGTGCACCAAGGCTGGCTTAGAACAGCCCTGGTCCCAGGCACAGTTCAGCTAAAGTCTCAGAGCTCCCAGAGATCCACCTCCACCTACAACCTGCCCGTTAGTCTTAGTCACTGAAATATTCTCCAGCCACACTCCTCATCCAGGCTTAAGCTCCATAGGGTAGAAGGAGAGGGATACCTGGGGGTAGGGATATTGCTTCCCCTCAGGTTGGCACAGCTTTGAGGGGAGTGCTCTGCCAGAGATCGATGATTCTGCAGTATGGGGGAATGACTGAGCTCAGAGATCCTAGTAGCTGATCCTTGAGTTCTCTCCTCAGAGCTACCAGCCCCAGACTCTCCTCATGTGTCTCCAGTCCACTCTGCTCTCTCTCTGCCAGAGCCCAGGATAAGTGGCTGCAAATGAGATTTTGAGTATTGACCCTTTAAGAAACTTTCTGTGTCTCCAGCCATTTATCCCTGGTGGACAGAAACTCCACTACTTTTCACAAATGTTACACAGGTGCCTTTCCAGGTTCTGGTACTTCTAGGCTAGGGAGTCTGTCTTGAGGTTTAGACCTCACACATATCGGGGGACCCCCCCCTCCAACAGCTGAAATATCCCTCTGTAACTTCAGCTGCCTCCTGTGGGAGCCCATCCAGCCCTCTTGCACCTCCACACTTCCTACCAGTTTTAATATGGTAGTATGATTTCTTCCATAAGTTCTTGGTTATAAGGTTTCTCTCTAGCTAGTCTTCAGCTGGTTATTCAAGATGAATTTTCTATAATATAGTTGTAATTCCAATTTGGTCCTGGGAGGAGGTTAGTGCCAGTACTTAATATCTTTAAGCCAATTAAACTGAACTCTTTTTATATAGGCTACTTTGATTAATCCTCTCCAGAGGTACATATACATACACATTTAAAAAAACAACAACAAACAAACCAAAAAACCCAGCCATGAGACAAGCACAATAAGGCAAAATATCACTAATTTATAACAATTGAAATTAACTAAGTTTATTTATTCAGATGACAAAGCCTTTAAGCCTTTTATTTGTCTTTGATGAACGGTTTTTTAAACAGGATTTTATTTATTTATTTTTAGAGAGAGGGAAAGGGAGGGAAACAGGGAGAGGAGCATTGATGTGCAAGTGAAACATCAATCAGATGCCTCTCACTTGCCTCCTCCAGGTACCTGGCCTGCAACCAAGGCATGTGCCCTGACCAGGAATTGAACCTGTGACCTTTTGCTTTGTGGGATGACACCCAACCTTCTCAGCCATGCTGGTCAGGGCTTGATGAGCAGTTTTTAAGGAGATTGGGTGTGGGTGCTGCTTAGGCAAGGGAAATTTTTTAGCAGCTTTTGTTTTTCTCTTAAAGTTTTTTCTCTCATTTCCCCACTTTGGTTTGTTTAGTTTTAGACAGTTGTGGGCTGTGTTTACATTTCTGATTATCAATTGGAAGACCTTGGAAGTTACTGAGTCTTAGAAAAATGCTAATAGACTTTAAATTTTGCCAAATTTCTTTTTTTTTCACTGCAGTTTTGTACTTTTTATTTTTTCAATTATGGTTTACATTCAATATTATTTTGTATTAGTTTCAGGTAGAGAGCATAGTGGTTACACAATCTGAAACTTTACAAACTGCTCCCCTTGACATTTCAAGTACCCACCTGGCACCATTTATAGTTGTTACAATATTATTGACCATATTTCCTATGCTGCACTTTACAAACTCCCCATGACTATTTGTATCTACCAATTTGTACTTCTCAATCCCTTCACCTTTTTCACCCAGTCCCATAAACCTCCTTCCCTCTGGCATCGATCAGTCTGTTCTCTGTGTCTGTGAATCTGTTTCTGTTTTGTTGTTTATTTTGTTCTTTAGATTCCACATGTGAGTGGAATCATATGGTATTTGTGTTTCTCTGACCAACTTACTTCACTTCACATAATACCCTCTAGGCCCAACCATGTTGTTGCAAATGGTAAGATTCATTAGACTTCTAATTTTGCCAAATTTCTGATCATAGAATCATTAGATCCTTTGAAATTTTGTGCCAGGTTTCAGCCAGGACAAAAAGTAAGAAAGTTTAAAGTGCCTGCTCAGATGGCCAAAGTTTATTTTTTAGGACTTTTTAGAAGTTATTTTAGTGAATTCCATTGTCCTGGAGGGGTTTGGCTCTCTATCCTTACAACATCTCTTTCTTATGACAAATAACGTACAGAGAGCCAGGACTAGGAGACAAGGGGGCACAATCCACTGAGGGCTGACACATCGGGGAACCTTGTGAGCCAAGCCGTTGACCCCTCACCCAGCACCTCTTACACGTGTGGGCTGTGGAAAATCCCTCCGGAGAAAAAGTCATTCTTTCCCGTAAGGTGGCAAACTCCTGTGGCATCTTGCCATTTGCTGGCACCTTGGCAATTATCCCCCATTGAGGGGAACCCTCCCCCCATTTCAAATAAAGGCATTTGACCTTAAGCAGCAAAGAAGACAGGTTTGGCTCCAAAAGGGCTTCCCCATCAGGGAGGCAGCAACACATGGACACTGAGCACAGAAGAGGCTCTGCAGGTGCTGTACCTGGTTCCAGTGGACCCTGGACCATGAAGGTGAGGCCACTTCCTATCTTGTCTGACTATGCCGGATGGGCTAACCAAAAGATAAAAGGCTTTCAAAATGAGAGGCAACATCACTTACTCAAGATTAAAAAAAAAATAAAAAGAATAGCTGTTTAGGAATCCCTAGTTCAGGCAGAAACCCAAACAGTGTTCTGATTAGGAGACAAAGGCAAAGAGTGCTAATGAGAAAGGCAAGGGGAACAATGACATCAGTAGAAGGAAGGAATTGCTATTGGTGCAGGGAAACTAATTAGTGATGTTAATTTAATTTAATTTAATTTAATTTAATTTTTGCTGTATTTTTTCATTACCATTTAGTTCCCTTATACCTTCCCTCACAATCAACCACACTGTTGTCGGTGTCCATGAGTCCTCTTTCCTTTTTGCTCAGTCCCTCCACCCTCTCCCCTCTCCCCCACCCATGATGTTAATTTTAAACAGTTTTCAGTTTTTTTTTAGCCCGGTAGTTATTAACATCTGCTTTCTTGTTATCCTTGCAAACAGTTATCTGGGACACGGGGTTTGCTTTCAGCCTCCTTCCAAAGGTCACTCTGCCCCTTTGACTTTCCAAGTTTTGAGGCAGAAGATGTGCAAGGCAGCTCCTCTGGTGTGGCAGGTCTGCCTCCATTTGAAAGTGGCTCTGTTTATGTTTTTCTTTTTTTTTCTCTCAGACCCCCTACACTAGCTAGTAGCTTTTGTGAGTCCTCATTCTGGGGTTTGGGCTGCAGGTGTGGGATTGAGCTCTGGGTCCTCACTTAGGCATGGGAGGAGACCGGGGTCTGGGTCCTCCAGATTGACAGAGCCAATAGGATATATACATATATATATGTATATGTATGTATATATACTATTAACACATATTATGTATAGGCTGATTGTTTGTGTCTATCCCAAATTCATATGATAGCATTTGGAAGTGGAACCTTTGGGAGGTTATTTGGTCCTGAGGGTGGAGCCTTCACGAATGTGAGTAGTGCTCTTGAAAAGACCCCTCTCTCCTGCCATGTGACAACAGGTAAAATGGTGTCCTCCTATGAACCAGCAAGTGTTGAATCTTGTGGTGACTTATATTGGCTTTCCAGCATCCAGAACTGTGAGAAATAAAAATTCGTTGTTTTCTAAAGGTGCATTTTATTTATTTTTACAGAGAAGGGAAGGGGGAGAGAGAGGGAGAGAAACATCGATGTGAGAGAGAAACATTGATCAGTTGCCTCTCACACACTCCCCAACTGGGGACCAAACCCATAATCCAGCCATGTGTCCTGACCAGGAATTGAACTGGCGAGTTTTTGCTTTGTGGGACAACACTCCAGCCAACTGAACTACACTGGTCAGGGCAAAAGTTGGTTGTTTAAGCCCTACATTTGATGGTATTGTATTTTGTTATAGCAGCCTGAACAGGCTAAGACCCTATATATGTATATACTACATATATATATATATACACATATTATATATCTATATCTATTTCATTAAAAAAATCCTCACCCAAGGAGATATATTTTTACTGATTTTAGAGAGTGGAAAGGGGGGAGAGAGAGAAAGAGAGAGAGCGAGAGAGAGAGACACTGATGTGAGAAACATCGATCTGTTGCCTCTCGCATGTGCCCTGACTGTAGACCAAACCCCCAACCTTTTGGTGTATGGGACTACACGCCAACCAGCTGAGACACCGGGCCAGGGCTACATCTATTTTTATATCAATACTCCATATGTAGAGAGAGATACTTTAAATAATTGGGTTGTGTATTTGTGGGGCTGGCAAGTCTGAAACCGCAGGGCAGGCTGGACCAGAGCAGTTCTGCTGCAGTCTTGAGTCTGAAACCAAACTGCAGGCAGAATTCCCTCTTCTGGGGAGCCTAGTCTTTCTCTTAAGAGAGGCCTTTCTCTTAAAGCCTTCAGTTGGTTGGATGAGGCCGACCCACCTTATCGAGGGTACTCTGCTTTACTCAATGTCTACTGTTTTAAAGGTAAATCTCATCTAAAATCCTCCTTCACAGCAACATCCAGACTGGTGTTTGACCAAATACCTGTGTACTGTGGCCCAGGCAAGTTGATACATAAAGTCCTCCATGGCAGGAGCTGCCACACATCTACATCTCTGTCCTATCTTCTGTTGAATCTTTCATGTTCTTTAAAGTTGTTCTTATGTCACCCCACAATCTTCTGTTGTTATAGTTTATGAGACAAAATTTATTTTCTGAGTTCACAAATGTTCACACTATTTGGAGCTCAAGAAATATCTCTCTGAGCTCACTTCATTGTAAAAGCCTTTCATTCAAGACCATTGTTCTGCAAGCAGACTTAACTTGGGTGGTGAACACACAAAACAATATGCAGATGGTGTATTATAGAATTGCATGTTTGAAACTCATTAACGAGTATCACCCCAATAAATTAAAAGTCTAGGTAAGTGAGCTCTCTTATACAGAAGATTAAAGTGGAAAATCTACATGAGTTGAAGACATTTAAGGAGCAGAATAGAGAATGTAAGTTATAATGAAATACATAAATTGCTAAAAATAGCTTAAATAAGAAATAATTTAGAAGAAATATGATGGAAATCTACTATTTTAAGTCATATATATTTAGGGAGTTGTAACGTTATTTGGTACCAACAGTCTGGCTAAGAATAATGCGATGAAACCCAAAAGGCAGTATTTTAAGTCAAATTATACTCGTGGAAACCTTGTAAATTACTTTGTTCTATTTTTTTTATATACCCAAATGGGGGAAAGGTTAATATCCCTTGAAATAAAACAGAATTCTGGATATTGGAGTTAAAAATAAAAAAAAATAACCCCAAACCATTGCTCTAGCTTGGAATTCAAGCTGTCTGGTATTATTTTGGGCCTGTATTTGCCCCACGGAAAACCACAAGGGACACCTGTGGAGGACTGGCCGTGGCTGACAGAACGGGTGTTTTCAGAAATACTTAACCATCTTTAGGGCTCATTACTGCCCATCAGCACAGATACCAGGTGTCAGTAAGGCTGCACCTGTATCAGTGTTAACATAGAGTCTACACCAGGGAATGGAGACTCACAGAGAAGAACAATCGATCAAAATTGGCACCTACTGTGAAAATGACCTTTGGATGTTAGCACCAGAAAAGCAGTATTAAAGACTTCCCACCAAGGTGGAGGCCGAGGTAGATACACCGTGCCTCCTCGCACAATCAAAAGAAGGACAACAACAAATTTCATTTTTACTTTATTTATTTATTTTTAGAGAGAGGGGAAAGGAAGGAGAAAGAGAGGAAGAGAAACATCAATGTGTGGTTGCTTCTCACGCACTCCTCAATGGGGACCTGGCCTGCAACCCTGGCATGTGCCCTGACTGAGAATCAAACTGGCAACCCTCTGGTTCACAGGCCGGTGCTCAATCTGCTGAGCCACACCAGCCAGGGTGACAACAACAAATTTAAAAACAAAAACTAGCCAGAACTGCCAGAAATCAAACTGTATGGAAGTCTGACAACCAAGGAGTTAAAGAAGAAACCTTCATCCAGATTTGTAGGAGGGGCAGAGATGGGAAGCTGAGATGGAGAGGACTCAAGGCAAGGCAGTGGCTGGAGGACCTGGGTGGGTGAGGTGGTAGCTGGCAGAGTAGGCGGGAGGAACAACTGGGCAGCGAGACAGACTGTGCAACCCAGGGTTCCAGCTTGGGGAAATAAAGCCTCAAAATCTCTGACTGATAAAATCTGCAGGCATTGAGGTGGTGGGAGAAACTCCCAGCCTCACAGGAGAGTTTGTTGGGGAGAGCCACAGGGTCCTAGAATGTATACAAACCCACTCACTTGGGAATCAGCACCAGAAGGGCCCCATTTGCTTGTGGGTAGCAGAGGAGTGACTGAAAGTCAGTTGAGACCTGAGCAAGCTGCATTGTTCCCTCTCAGACACCTCCCCCACATTCAGCGCCAAACGCAGCAACAGGGGTTGCCCTACCCTGGCCAATACCTAAGGCTCCACCCCTTAGGATGTAATAGGCATGCCAAGACAAAAAAATATGGCCCAAATGAAAGAACAGATCAAAGCTCCAGAAAAAATACAACTAAGTGATGAAGAGATAGTCAACCTATCAGATGCAGAGTTCAAAACACTGGTAATCAGGATGCTCACAGAAATGGTTGAATATGGTCACAAAATAGAGGAAGAAGTGAAGGCTATACAAAATGAAATAAATGGAAATGTACGGGGAACCAACAGTGACGGGAAGGAAAACTGGACTCAAATCAATGGTTTGGACCAGAAGGAAGAAAGAAACATTCAACCAGGACAAAATGAAGAAACACGAGTTCAAAAATATGTGGAGAGGCTTAGGAACCTCTGGGACAACTTAAAATGTTACAACATCCAAATCATAGGGGTGCCAGAAGGAGAAGAGAAAGAGCAAGAACTTGAAAACTTATTTGAACAAATAATGAAGGAGAACTTCCCTAATTTGCCAAAGGAAATATACTTTCAGGAAGACCAGGAAGCTCAGAGTCCCAAAGAAGCTGGACTCAAGGAAGCACACACCAAGGCACATCATATATACATTACCCAAGATTAAAGATAAGGAGAGAATCTTAAAAGCAGCAAGAGAAAAGGAGACAGTTACCTACAAAGGAGTTCCCATAAGGCTATCAGCTTTCTCAGAAGAAATCTTGCAGGCAAGAAGGGGCTGGAAAGAAGTATTCCAAGTCATGAAAGGCAAGGACCTATATCCAAGATGACTCTATCCAGCAAAGCTATCACTTAGAATAGAAGGGCAGATAAAGTGCTTTCCAGATAAGGTCAAGTTAAAGGAGTTCATCATCACCAACCCCGTATTATATGAAATGTTAAAGGAACTTATCTAAGAAAAAGAAGAAGATAAAATATGAACAGTAAAATGACAACAAATTTACAACTATCAACAACCAAAGCTAAAAAAAAACCAACCCCAAAACCAAAGACAATCTAAGCAAACAACTAGAACAAAAGCAGAATGACAGAAAGGGAGATCACATGGAGGTTTATCAGTGGGGAGGGAAAGGGGAAGGATGGGGTGGGAATGTACAGCAAATAAGTAGCATAATTGGTAGGTACAAAATAGACAGGGGAGGTTAAGAATAGTATGGGAAATGGAGAAGCCAAAGAACTTATATATGTATGAACCATAGACATGAACTAGGGAGGCAGGTTGCAGGACGGAGGGGAATAAATGTGGGAAAATGGGACAACCGTAAAAGCATAATTGATAAAATGTATTTTTTTTTTTAAAAAGACAGCCTGCCTAAGCTTAGGATGGACACACTTCCCTACCCTCTTCCAAATACATGTGACTGATTCAAGTGCTGGTTCTATGGGTAGGAACAGAGTGAGGAAACACCATAGGGGTTTTCTAAACCCCCAAATCCAGACAGTAAGCATTAAAGTATAGGCATGGAGAAAAAGACCCAAATCACTTCAAGTCAGGCTTCTATCAGAAAGCCCAAAGCAAAGCAATGATCACAGCTGGACACCCAGAATTCTGTGCATGTCCCTGGGCCCAAATGCCTCCGCATCCTCAGCCTCATCCCCATTCCACTGGTGGTCATGCCTCTGGGCTGGGGGTGCTGTCACTTTTCCTGTGTGTGCATGAGAAAGCACATGGCTTCTCTGGCAGAGAGACTCTCTTTGGCTGCTGCCACTTGCCATTTGTCAACCCTGCACTGATCAACACAGTGGTCACTAGCCACATTTGGCATCTGAAATTCAAACACAATCAATCAAAATTAACCATCCAGTGCTAGGTGCACTAGTATCATTCTAAGGGCTCAGTGGCCCCATGTGGGGACAGCAGCACAAAATAGGGTACTACATCACTGCAGAGTTTTACTGGTCAGCCTGAGTCTGACTCCTCTCATCACCAGGGAGGCTTCCTGGCGCTAAATGCCTCATGCTTGGAAACCTGGAAGAATTTCCTGCAGATGTTATTCTGTCAGACATTAGGCAAGTTATTGAAGGTATGTATAGTATTACTATTTTTTTTAGTATATATATAATATCTATCTATCTATCTATCTATCTATCTATCTATCTATCTACCTATGCATGCATGTGTTGGTACCCTTTAGACAAATCTGGAAGAAGTATATTTGAAACTAGAAATAAGAAGTGGGAGCATACAGAGGATTTTTATTTTCTATATTATATATTTTTATTGACTTTTTTCCAACTTTGTAATTAAAATAGGAAAAAAAAAGAGTAATTGTTACCTAGCACAGGGATTTGGTGGCTTTGAAATAGGATGTTCCTGCCATGGCTGCTGTGGCTCATTGGAATGGACCACAAACCAGAAGGTCATCAATTTGATTCCCTGTCAGAGCATGTGCCTGGGGCGCCTGGGTTGCAGGCATGTCCCTGGCTGGGGGTGAGTGGGAGCAGCCAATTGATGTTTCTCTCTCTCTCTCTCTTTCTCCTTCCTTCCTTCTCTCTCTGAAAATAAATAAATAAAAAAAATTTTTTTTAAAGAAATAGGATGTTCCTGAAAGTCGGGCTTCCCTCTTTTTCCAGCCTTCATCATCAGCACAGCAGTCTTCTATCTAACAAGGCCCTTTGTTTCTACTACCCTGATAGGTGCTGACTCTCTTTCCTATGCCTTCTAATCCATGTCAAATCACAAAGTGTAAAAACACTAAGCATGAAGAGTGTACATTGCACAGGAGGGGAGCAAATCCCACAGGTGGTCCGACCAGCATAGATGGGTTGACTTCTTCCTTGCTAAAAGGACCCCAAACCTGTGCAAGTGTCTACCCCTTCCCTGTAGGACTCTGGAAGAGTTAACCCGTTCCTCCAACTCCATTGTAGGCTCCTGGGGCCCTAGTAAAGATAGTGTAAGCCGTGGGTTGGTGAGTAAGTTCTGGTTACAGGACCAAAACTTCACAGAGAAATAGCTCATGCTCCTAAGAAAGAATTTCTATAACGTTTGGTCTTTTGTTGTGAATAGATGTGGTCAGTCAAGGGAAGACACCTGGAATGACCATGGCATTTTATGACTATGGAGGACCTTAACACACTCTGAGGCTGGCAGAGCCAGAAAAAGAAGGAACAAGTCCACTGAAGTGATCGTCATGCGTGCCTCAGTGTTTAAGCAATTTAATAGCACTTTTCCTTTTTTAAATTTATTTTATTGATTATGCCAACCTGGGTCTAAAAGGCCACACACCATAGCATTCTGCTTGTGATGCTCTGGAAAAGTGACAACTTTAGCTAGAAAAAACAGGCCCATGGTTGCCAGGATCCATGGGTAGGGACAGAGGTTGATTATGAAGTGGCACATGGAGAGATTGGGGGGTGATAGAAGTGTTCTGTCTCTCCACTGTGGTGGCGGTTATGTGGCCATATATGCTTGTGAGAACTCAGAAACCTGTGTATGAAAAAGGCCTGGATTTTTACTGCATGTCTAGTAACCTCATTTACTCAATTTACCCAAATAAAACAAACAAAGACCCCTGTCAAGAGAACTAAAGAATAAACTGCAATTCAATAAAGCCCAACAATTTCATTAGAATATATACATACATATGAGGTCTATTCAGAAAAAGTCCAGCCAATGTTAATATAACAAGAACAGTTTGTGTGACATTGATGTAGCCTGGCAGCCATTGATGTAAGTGGACTGGAATGCACATGTGTGAACAATGACAACTTCACTGTACTAGTCTGTGGGGGCAGTAGATGCCATTGAGTGAGCATGTGTATCGGGTGGCCATCACATCCAAAATGACTGAGCAAGTACAGCAAAAATCAGCATTAAATTTTGCATGAAGCAAAATTTCTCTGTGGAAACTACTTGGATGATTCAGAAGGCTATGGGCAACTAGTGATTGGCAGTTTCATCAAAACAACACACCTGCTCATGCATTATGTCTTGTGCAGAGCGTTTTTGGTAAAACATCATATCACCCAGGTGACTCAGCCCCTCTTCAGCCCAGATTTGGTGCCCTGCAACTTCTGGCTTTTCCCAAAACTTTTTTCTTTTAATATATTTGATTGATTATGCTATTACATTTGTCCCATTTCTTCCCCCTTTATTCCCCTCCACCCTGCATGCCACCTCCTACCCAAATTCCCCCCTTTAGTTCATGTCCATGAGTCATATGTATAAGTTCTTTGATTTTTACACTTTCTATGTTATTCTTAACCTCCCCCTGTCTATTTTCTACCTACCATTTATGCTACTTATTCTCTGTATCTTCCCCCCCCTCCCACTCCCTAGCCCACCCCTCTACTGATAACCCTCCATGTGATCTCCATTTCTGTGATTCTATTCCTGTTCTATTGTTGGCTTAGCTTGTTTTTGTTTTTGTTTTTTTTTTAAAGGTTCGGTTGTTAACAGCTGTGAGTTTGTTGTCATTTTACTGTTAATATTTTTTATCTTCTTTTTCTTAGATAAGTCCCTTTAACATTTCATTTAATAAGTGCTGGGTCATAATGAACTCCTTTAACTTGACTTTATCTGGGAAGCACTTTATTTGCCCTTCCATTCTAAATGATAGCTTTGCTGGATAGAGCAATCTTGGATGTAGGTCCTTGACTTTCATGACTTGGAATACTTCTTTCCAGCCCCTTCTTGCTTACAAGGTTTCTTTTGAGAAATCAGCTGATAGTCTAATAGGAACTCCTTTGTATGTAACTGTCTCCTTTTCTCTTGCGGTTTTGAAGATTCTCTCCTTATCTTTAATCTTGGGTAATGTAAGTATGATGTGCCTTGGTGTGTTCCTCCTTGGGTCCAACTTCTTTGGGACTCTCTGAGCTTCCTGGACTTCCTGAAAGTGTATTTCCTTTGACAGATTGGGGAAGTTCTTGTTCATTATTTGTTCAAATAAGTTTTCAAGTTCTTGCTCTTGTTCTTCTTCTGGCATCCCTATGATTCAGATATTGGAATGTTTAAAGTTGTCCTGGAGGTTCCTAAGCCTCTCCTCATTTTTTAAAATTCTTGTTTCTTCATTTTGTTCTGGTTGAATGTTTCTTCCTTCTGGTCCAAGCCATTAATTTGAGTCCTGGTTTTCTTCCCATCACTGTTAGTTCCCTGTAGATTTTTCTTTATTTCACATAATGCAACCTTCATTGCTGCCTGGGTCTTTTTTATACTGTTGCAGTACCCAGTGAGTTTCTGGAGCATCCTGATTACCAGTGTTTTGAACTGTGCTTCTGATAGGCTGGCTATCTCTTTGTCGCTTAGTTGTATTTTTCCTGAAGCTTTGATCTATTCTTTCATTTGGGACTTTTTTTTTTGTCTCAGCACACCTGTTATGTAGTAAGGGGTGGAACCTTAAGTGTTCACCAGGGCAGGGCAACACATTTCAATTTGTTGTGATGCTGTTTGTGGGGGAAGGGTCCGAGAGGGAGCAGTGCTGCTTGCTCTGCTCTCTGCCAGTTTTCAGTCACTTCCCCCACTACCCACTACCAAATTGGGCCCTTCTGGTGCTGATTCTGGGGTGGGTGGGCTTGTGTACATTCTAGGACCCTGTGGGTCTCTCCAATGAACTCTCCTGTGAGGCTAGGAGTTTTTCCTGCTGCAGCCTCAACACCCACAGGTTTTCAGTCAGAGGCTTTGAGACTTTATTTCCCCATGCTGGAACTCTGGGTTGCATGGTCTATCTCACGCCCCAGTTGTTCCTCCTGGTTAAACTGCATGTGAATGTGGGACCACCAAGTCTGCAAGCTACCACATTGCTGGGTCCACCAGCTGTCACCTTGCTGCGAGTCCTCTCTGCCTGGCTGCCTGTCTCTGCCCCTCCCACCAGTCTGGATGAATGTTTCTTCTTTAAGTTCTTGGTTGTCAGACTTCCATGCAGTTCAATTTTCTGGCAGTTCTGGATGTTTTTTGTTTTTAAATTTGTTGTCCTTGTTTTGGTTGTGTGAGGAGGCACAGTGTGTCTACCTATGCCTCCATCTTGGCCAGAAGTCCCCCATCTTCCTGAAACTTAAGTCACCTTTTGAAAGGGAAGAGATTTCAGACCATCAATGAGATTTAGGAAAATATAAGGGGACAGCTGATGGCAATTAGGAGAGCTGTGGGAGGTTCCGATGTTCCTACCTTGAATGGGACTGAGGTGTCCTTGTCCTACATAGAATGTTTCTTGTATCTTGGATCTTCTTCAATAAATGTCTCTATTTTTCATAGTACATGGCTGGATACCTTCTGGGTAGACTTTGTATTAATAGGACAGCATGAAAAGTACATAATTGTTCTAGGAGGGAAAAATAATTCACAATTTGTTTTGATTATTCAACAATAAAAAATTAAATCTCATTTTAGAAGTCAGACTCCTCAAATTTAAGTATCAATTTCACCATTAACTAGTTGACTACAGCCTTTAAAAGTCCTAAATTGACTAAATTTCTCTTTCTTCATTCATATAAATGCATGCAGCACAGCATGCCTCCTTCACAGGCAGGTTCTGATAAGCATTTTTTGTTTTATAAAAATATTTTATTTACTTATTTTTAGAGAGAGGGGAAGGGATGGAGAAAGAGAGAGAGAAAAAACACTGATTTGTGAGAGAAGCATCTATTGTTCCCAAATGGGGAATCAAACCTGCAACCCAGGCATGTGTCCTGACTGGGAATTGAACTGGTGACACTTCAGTTTGCAGGATGGTACCCAAACAACTGAGCCACACCAGTCAGGGCCTGATAACCATTTAATGGGAGGATTTCTTTTAGGGCTTATGTTGAAGAAGCAGTGTTAGTTAATTTCACTTGTTGTTTAGTTTGTTGTTTTCATTTATTGTTTTAGTTTGGTTTGAATACTGCAAATTCATGGCAACAAAATGAAGATTTAACTACACAGAAAGGTGTGAAGGAGAAAGGGAAAGTTCCTCATTCCTAAAAAGAAAACCCCTTGTTCCTGGTGCATGAGGCACTCCTTTCCCTTAGGAAGTTGATCTTACTGCTGTCTCTGCCCCTCAGCCTCCAGGGTCGTTGTTGCCCCCACAGGACCTGGCCCCAGTGACACAGAGGAGGGGGACCTCGCTGCTCCCCCACCCTGGCCACAGGAGGAGCAGAGGCCTCTCTCCCATCTGCCCGAGCTGGGTGGAGTGCCAACAGCAGTAGTACCAGGAGTTGGCCACTCAGAATGGCTTCTCTGAAACAGGTTCCATTTCCAAGGTCTCACATTTATCCATTTGCTCAATCCTTAGGGTAGTTACTTTTGTCTCATTTGGATGGATGAGGAGACCGAGGCACAAAGAGACAAAGTCAATTGCCAATTGCTGCTCTGCTGGACTTGGACACTTGTTCTTGTTCCAGAGTCCCTGAATCCACCTGGGGGTGCTGAGCACCCCCACTCTCCTACTCTCTTGAACTCATGCTGCTGTAAGACTGTGGTCCTGCAGCCACTGTGAGAGCCAGGACACAGGCTTGTGGGCTTCTCTCCCAGCTCCCTGGGTGAAGCACAGAGCTGTCCAGCTTTGTGGGAGTGCCTAGCTCACACTAGGTGCTCCATGAATGTCAGCCGAATAAGTGAGTTAGTGATTCAGGGGGTGGAGTCTGTGCCTATCCAAAAAAATAAAATCAGGATTTTGGAGAGATATCTGTGCTGTGTTTATTGCAGCTTATTCACAATAGCTAAGACATGAAAGCAGGCATGAAAAGAATAAAATCTTGCCATTTGTGACAGCATGGATGGGCCTAGAGAGCATTATGCCAAGTGAAATAGTAAGACAAATACTCTATAACCTCACTTATATATGAAATCTGAAATAGCCAAACTTATAGAGTAGAATGGCAGTTGCCAGCGCTGGGAGGAGGCAGAAAGGGCATCTTAGTTAAAGGGTAGTTTGAGTTCCTGTTGTACAAGATGACAAAGTCCCAGAGGTCTACTGCACAGCATAGTGCCTGTAGTGAATAACACTGCATTGTGAATTACCATTTGCTAAAAGAGTAGACCTTATGTTCAGTGTCCTTACCACACATACATGTTGTTGTTGCCATCATCATCATCATCAGCGAGGACACTTTGGGAGGTGATAAACGTGTTTCTGGCCTTGATGGTGATGGTTTCATGGTGTACACTTACCTCAGTAAAATGGTTAAAAATCAACAGGCAATGGAGAGAACCCCTACTGCCTGCCACTGCCTCCATGCCATGTCTTAGAGAGCCCGGGATCCCCTGCTCACCAGCTCTGGGGGGATCTGCATTGCATTCCTCTGTCCTTACAACACGCATGCAGATGCTGAACCTTCCTGCCCTGCCCCACCCACCCCACCACCTGGTGGCTCCTAAGAGAGGCCAGACTTCTGTAGCTGTATCTAGGCCCCACTTTGAGAACACTGTTCTCTCAGGCTGGAAAACCCAGTTATGTGAGTAACCATTAGTTAGTCTCTGCCTTTGCCTGTGGTGCAATCTTGTTTAGTCCACACTGAGACCACATCCTTCCTGACCCTGTTGGGCTGTAATAAATACAGTTTACTAAGTTTCGTCTTAGACTATAAATTCACCAGGCTTCCTCTTGGGCTTTTCCTGAGGCCAGCATCTGGGTGAGTCCAGCTCTGTGGAACAGGGTGGCCACATGGGCCTGGGGAGGAATACGGCCTGGGGAGAAACAGGGTGGCCCTGTTTCCAGGGCCGGAGCTCACAAGGGATTTCTTCTGTCAGCCTCCTGTGTGTCCTTTAACAACATTTCTGGAATGTTCTTGTATAGTTATCATTATGTGGGCTCTACGTGCCTCTGTGTGGTGTGGGGTGGGGACAGGAGCAGTGTCACAGCTTGTGTTCTGGACTCCTGCAGATTGACCAAGTGGAAGGCTGGGACGGGCATCCTTACAAACCAAGAGACAGAAGAGGGAAGAGTCTGGGGTGTGGGAGCTCAGAGGAGAGCTGGAGTCCTGATGTGGATTGAAAGGTTGGTGGGCGAGTGGGTCTATTTAAAGATAAAACACTCCCCTGCTCAAATACATAAGGGGGTGGACTTGGACAGGCATGTGAGGCCAGAAGGGTGGGTAGAGCTAGAAGACAGAGTGATGAGCATATTGGTGTGCACCAAATGGTGGGCAAAATGAATCACCATCTGGCCACTCTCTCTGTTATTGTTGTCTGTGGCTTTGGAGGATGAGCTTTTCCCAACTCAGTAATATGAAGGGATAGATCCCAAACAAAGTCACATGTCCGTCCCTCCATCCAAAATCTAGGAGATATGAGAGAGTGAAAGAGCTGATTTCTAGTCTTTGTGCAACTTGAAGTCTAATTCAGAAGCCTGAGTTGTTGAACATGATAATGAGTCTTCATGTGATAAAGGCTAGGAGAGTGTCT
Organism: Anoura caudifer; assembly: GCA_004027475.1. NCBI lineage: Eukaryota > Metazoa > Chordata > Mammalia > Chiroptera > Phyllostomidae > Anoura > Anoura caudifer. The sequence continues at coordinate 95,913 of PVKU01005949.1, forward strand.
TTGCCTTTTAACTACTATTTATTGTCTTTGATCATTTCTGTTCCAATCTGGCTGAGGTAACTAGTTAAGTGGTGGAACCAATGGTCTCACACCTTTTCAGGCTGTGAAAAGCACAGCTTAGGGGCCTGAACTCAGAAACCAAGGAGTCTGGTCTCCAACCTGGCTTTGTCCCTTGCTGGCTTCACCTCTCTGACTTTGGTCTACAGTTGCATCATGGGGTGGGTGAGGTGCTCATTCACCTCAGGGGGCCTTGTGCAGGTGAGAGGGGAGGATGCATCAGCCATGCCTAGCTCCTGAGACACTCTCAGTCAGCATGACATACTCTAATTATCACAATCACACATTTTACAGGACGCATTAGATAGACATGTGTTCATTGTTCCCCTGTGCACCCAAGTTCTGCCTCACTGCAGTCTCTCTCCTGCAGAAGGCTGTTGGAGGGCATCTGGGACTATCCCCTCCCACCCATCTCTCCAGGATCACCACAGTTACTCAGTTCCTGCTCTCCTCCTTTGTTCCCCAATCTCCTTTCCTGGGGTCAACAGAGAAATAAGGAACTGGAGTCTTTCAGTTGGAAGGAACTTAATAACCACTTTTTTACTCTGTCATCTTATAGATGAGGAAACTGAAGTTGAGGGATAGTGACACGTTTGCCCAAGATTGTTGCCCAGTCAGCAGTGTCCTGGGACCCTCAGATGTGACACCATGTGGTGTCCTGGGCACCCACTACCCTGCTGGTGTGACTGTGTCTGGGTTAATTATTGTTGCTCCCCACAGGGATGCCTTCCTTCTTGGCTCAGGACACTCCTGAGCTGAGCCAAGAGAACAACTGTCTGGTAGGCATTGGGCTCACTTTTCAGAACTGTAGATGAACTTCGTTACAGTTCAATGATGTATTTCCTTTCAGTCTTACGACTTTTTGATCATGTAGTTCTCTCTGAGGATAGACTTTGAAAGAGACTCTCTGTTGGGGTGGCTGGTGATGTGGGCTATGAAAGAATTCACAAAGAGAAGAAAGTGCAGAGAGCAAAGTTTTATTGACTTTCCCAGAGGGGAAAGGGGCTTGGTGTGGAGAGATACACCAGCAGAGAAAAGTTAGTGCTGTGGGCTTTTACTGGGTGATAAAGGGGGAGTGGGCTGCAGCTGGGTAGTTGTGGCGATTAGCTGTAAATCAGGAGGTTTCAGGTTGATTGTGCAGGCTTCAGTTTGTTCTGCTGTTATCTTTGGGTTCAGGGTCTGGATGCTCTGGCCTGGTATGTCCTGTCTGTGTAAGTACTAAAGCACCTGCATGGGGGATGCTTTTAGTAATCTCTCCAGTCCTGAGAATAGGGGCTCAGAGAAACAACAGTTAATTATGCCTGATGGGCTCAAGGAAGAGATAGCTAGCTCTGGCAAACGGGGCTGGAAGGGGCCTTTTTGTCCTTTTACTCTCCTTACCCATATGCCATTTCCACCCTACTTCCCAGCTGGACCTACGCCCTAAGGCCCTGACCAGGGCTGCAGATAGGCATGGCCAGTGTCCGCTGCAAGCTGGCCCACTACCTGGAGGACCTGGAGGACATGGACTTGAAGAAGTTCAAGATGCACTTAGAAGACTATCCCCCTCAGAAGGGCTGCACTGCACTCCCCCGGGGTCAGACAGAGAAAGCAGATCCTGTGGATCTAGCCACCCTCATGATTGACTTCAATGGAGAGCAGAAGGCATGGGGCATGGCAGTCTGGATTTTTGCTGCAATCAACAGGAGAGACCTGTATGAGAAAGCCAAGAGGGATGAGCCAGAGTGGGGTGAGTAAAAGGAAAAAAGAATTTGTTTTAATGTGATAAGATCAACATAACACAAAATTTAGCATCTTAACCATCTTTAAGTGTATGTTTCAGGAGTGTTTGACACATTCATGTTGCTATACAATCCATCACCAGAATGTTTTTCCACCTGCAAAACTCTGTCTCCATGAAACAACAATTCCCCAGCCCCTTCCCACAGCCCCTGGCACCTGCCATCTTCTTTCTGTCTCTATGAATTTGACTCCTCTAGGGACATCATATAAGTGGAATCATATAGGATTTGCCTTTTAGTGTGACTAGCTTATTTCATTTAGCATAAAGTCCTCAATCTTCATTCATGTTATCATATATGACAAGATTTCATTCCTTTTTAAGGCAGAGAAATATTCCATGGCAAGTATATACCACATATTGTTTATCTATCCACCTATCAGTGGACATTCAGACTGCTTCCAGCTTAGCATTATTGTGAATAATGATGCTATGGACATTAGTGTACACATTTCTTTGAGACCCTGCTTTTAGTTCTTTTAGGTATATGCCCAGAAGTGGAATTATTGAATTACATGGTAATTCTATGTTTCATTTTTTTTGAGGAATTGTCACACTGTTTTCCACAGTGCCTGCACCATTTAACACTCCCACCAACAGTGCACTAAGGTTCTAATTTCTCCACATCCTTGCCAACACTCATTTTATGTATTTTTTTTTGTTTTTGTTATTGTTGCTGTAGCTGTCCTAGTGGGTGTGAGATGATGTTGCATCAGTGTTTAATTTGCATTTCCCTATTGACTGGTGATATGGAGTGCCTTTTCATGAGCTTCTTGGCCATTTATCTTTGAAGAAAAGTCTATTCAAGCCCTTTTCGCATGTTTTAATTGAGTTGCTTATTTTTTGTTGTTGACTTGAAGGAGCTCTTTATGTATCCTGGATACTAAGTCCCTATCAGACATACGATTTGCAAATGTTTTCTCCCATTTCATCCATGTGTTGCCTTTTTACTCTGTTAATGGTACCTTTTGATGCATCATTGTGTGTTTGTTTTTTAATTATTTCTTTTATTTTTCTCAGTTTTATTCTCTTTTTTCCTCTCATTATTGTGCTATGAAAAGGTGGAAGAAAATAGTTTGCTTTTTCCTAACTCCTTTAGAAACCCAAGTCAGGGCTCACATACCCCTAGGAAGCTTCCATGATTAGCCCCACTTTATTCACATCTGTCCTGCATCTGAAACTTGCTGTAACTCTGCCTGCAGCTCCTTCTGTGTCTGCTCACATGGCCCACCAGCTGGAGTCATCTGCCCATTTGCAGACTGTACAGAGTGCATGAGAAGCCTCTCAGGATGCTCCTTTGGGCACGCGGACAGGGCAGGAGCAGCTTGGTCTCCTCAGCAAGGGAAGAGCACAAGGCAGGCTCAGAGAAATCTAGAAAGTCACAGACTGATGATGTTGAGCTAGTAGAAAGGAGGGATTTCAATGACGCAGCAGGACAGAGGGAGCACAGTGAGGTGGGGAAGCAATGTGCGTATGACAAGGAAGAGAAAATGCTGGGGGGTGTGAGGAGGGTGCGTAGCAGTGGGTGTTACAAACAAATTGCATGTGATGATACAATTATAATTGCATGCTTAGTAACCAAATTCAAGTGAAATCCTAGTTGCAGTTTCCATGGATTTTGTTCATTTCTCACAAGAACCCCATGAGGCCAGCACTTTCAAATGAATTTTCCATTTCATTACACTAAATGCAACATGCCAGCCCCAAAGAGACAATGGTATGATTCATGTATAAGAGACACCTAGAGGAGTCAAGTTTGCAGACACAGAAAGAGGTGGTTGCAAATGGCTCCAGGGAGAGGGGAATGGAAAACCATTATTCAATGGGCACAGATTTTCAGGTTTTGCTAGAATCCTGGAATTGGCTGCCTAGCAATGTGAAGTGAGCCTGTAAGAAGTGCTCATTGCCCAGGGCTGTGTCCTCATCAGGGCCTAGGCCAGGTGTGTCTGTGGCCCAAGCCTGGCTCATAACCACTGTGACATCTTGGCTCCCACACGTGGTTTTGAGGTGGAAGGATTATGACCAGGGTCAGAGCTTCTTTTTGGGGGGTGGGAAGAGTGGCTAGAGTCAGGCTTTAGGTAAGAGGTAAGTTGTGGTTTTGCTTTGAGTTAATGCAGATTTTGTTTTGTGACTAGACCACCAGTAGCATTTGCCCTCAGGGTAAGCAGAGGCCTATTAGCTCTCCTTCATGCCTCCATGGGCTCCGGCCTGCCCACAGGCGTCCACCCTGTGTGCTTCCCCTGGTGCCTCGCTTTTGCTCTACTGTGTCTAAGTTTCTCTTGGGAAAAGCCTTTTAGAAATGTGTCATTTAGTGACTGTTCAGATCTGTGATTCTCAACTGCAGATGCATGTTGGAGCTTTAAGAATACAATGGTGCCTAAAAAAGAATCATGGAAGTGAAGCCCCCGAATTAGTATTTTTAAAGCTTCATAGATGAATCTAAAGTCAGCCAGGATTCTGCACCACCAAGTTAGACACAGACCACATTGGTAATTCTCCCTCTTGAAGACCCAGAATGTGGGTACAATGAGTTCCAGGCATTTGGGGTCAGGGAAGGGTGATCCTGCTGGCCCTTGGCCACCTTGGGGATACTGGAGAGCATGGAGAGACCCAAACACCAGACCACTGGGGGCAGGGGAGACAGTCAAAGATACACGAGGAACAGAGAAACCTGCTGCCGCACAGGTTTGTTGGTTGCTTTCCAGGCCTAGGAGGGAGATTCTGAAACTGGATTCTGTGGGCACATAATGCTTAGAGGGTGGATCAATGCCATGGCTTTGAAATTAGGACCACTGGAATGCCCCCAGGCTGGACCTTTGGCTGCACACCTGCTGTCTGCAACTCTGAGCTATGTTTTGGTTTGACTGATGTCCTGGCAGGGGCCTTTGACTTGTGACTGGTGTGGGGTCCCAGAGACATCACCCTAGTCAGGAGTCCTAGTTTTTGACAGTTGGCATGTTTTTCCTTTATTTTCAGATAGTGCACATGTGTCTGTGGTATGCTGGGAAGACAGCCTTGAAGAGGAATGGATGGGCTTGTTGGGGTACCTTTCCAGAATCTCCATTTGCAAAAAAAAGAAAGGTAACTATGGAGGTGGTGCTTTCCACTGCGTTTGGAGATTTGGTCTGGGAGGTCTTGGAAAGCTGGGGAGCTGGTTGCCTGGAGGGCTCCTGCTCCTTGAGGTGCAAAGGCCCTATTCAGAAAACCCTGAGAGCTGAGGACACAGTACATGTTTACCTGGCTCCTTGCAGTACCCAAACCAAGGGGAGACCATTGAGAGTTTTGGATTTTAAAAGGCATGGGCTTCAGACTACCTAAGGGAATAACATTACATAAAAATGATTTTCTGGCCTTGGCTGGTGTAGCTCAGTGGCTTGAGTGCTGGCCAGCAAACCAAGGAGTCGCCAATTCAATTCCCAGTCAGGGCACATGCCTGGGTTGCAGGCCAGGTCCTCAGTAGGGGGTGCACGAGAGGCAACCACACATTGATGTTTCCATCTCCTTCTCCTTCCCTTCCCCTCTCTCTAAAAATAAATAAATAAAATCTTTAAAAAAATGATTTTCTGGTTGGGGGTAGCACCCAGGCTTTTGGCTGTTCTTCTGCTTAACTGTGTATAGAAAAATGTTGACACCCCAGATTTATACCCAGTCGTGGGGAGGAACTGCACCCCTATTTCTTAGCTCCAGTCACCACGCTCTCGGGACGACAGGCCTCTGTAGAGAGCTCATCTCAAGGGGAAGTGCTTGGGCTTCTCCCAGAGTCTCATTTTCTATCTCTGCCACAGATTACTGTAAGAAATACAGAAATCATGTGAGAAGCAGATTCCAGTACATTAAAGACAGGAATGCCCGTCTGGGAGAGAGTGTGAACCTCTATAAGCGCTATACCAGGCTGCGGCTTGTCAAGGAGTACCCAACCCAGCAGGAACGGGAACAGGAATTCATGGCCATTGGCAAGACTGTGGCCCAGATGCAGGACAGCCCCCTGAGTTCCATGAACTTGGAGCTGCTGTTTGAGCCTGAGGACCCGCACTCAGAGCCTGTGCACACGGTGGTGTTCCAGGGCTTGGCGGGCATCGGCAAGACAATCCTGGCCAGGAAGATCATGCTAGACTGGGCGTCAGAGAAACTTTACCAGGACAGGTTTGACTACCTGTTCTATATCCACTGTCGGGAGGTAAGCCTGGGCACATGCAGGAGCCTGGGGGACCTGATGGCCAGCTGCTGCCCTGACCCCAACCCTCCCCTATGCAAGATCATGAGGAAGCCGGCCAGGATCCTCTTCCTCATGGATGGCTTTGACGAGTTGCAGGGAGCCTTTGACGAGTATGCAGAGGTGCTCTGTACAGACTGGCAGGAGGTGCAGCGTGTGGACATTGTCCTAAGCAGCCTCATCAGAAAGAAGCTGCTCCCTGAGGCCTCACTGCTCATCACCACGAGGCCTGTGGCCCTGGAGAAGCTGCACCACCTGCTGGACCGTCCGCGGCATGTGGAGATCCTGGGTTTCTCAGAGGCCAAGAAGAAGGAATATTTCTTTAAATACTTCTCCGATGAGCAGCAGGCCTGGGAAGCCTTCAGGCTGATCCAGGAGAATGACGTCCTCTTCACCATGTGCTTCATCCCCCTGGTCTGCTGGATTGTGTGCACTGGGCTGAAACAGCAGATGGACAGTGACAAGAGTCTCACCCAGACCTCCAAGACCACCACCGCAGTGTACATCTTCTTCCTCTCCAGCCTGTTGCAGTTGCAAGCAGGGAGCCAGAGGCAACACATCTCCGCCAACCTTCGGGGCCTCTGCTCATTGGCTGTGGATGGAATCTGGAACCAGAAGATCCTGTTTGAGGAGGGTGACCTCAGGAACCACGGCCTGCAGAAGGCCGACGTGTCTGCGTTCCTGAGGGTGAACCTATTCCAGAAGGAGGTGGACTGTGAGAAGTTCTACAGCTTCATACACATGACTTTCCAGGAGTTCTTTGCTGCCATGTACTACTTGCTGGAAGAGGAGGAGCAGCAGGGGACCAAGAACACACCACAGAGTCCTTGTGAGCTCCCCAGCCGAGATGTGAGAGTCCTTCTTGAAAACTACGGCAAGTTTGAAAAGGGGTATCTGATTTTTGTCGTCCGCTTCCTCTTTGGCCTCATAAACCAGGAGAGAACCTCCTACTTGGAGAAGAAGCTGAGTTGTAAGATCTCCCAGCACATCAGGCTGGAGCTGCTGAGGTGGATCGAGGCCCAAGCCAAGGCCCCAACCCTGCGGATGCAGCCCAGCCAGCTGGAGTTGTTCTACTGCTTGTACGAGATGCAGGAGGCAGACTTTGTGCACAGGGCCATGTGCCACTTCCCCAGAATGGAGATCAGTCTCTCCACAAGAATGGACCATGTGGTTTCTTCTTTCTGCATCAAGAACTGTCCCAGTGTGCAATTCCTTTCCCTGAGGTGGCTCCATAGCTCACCCAAAGAGGAGGAGGAAGAGGAAGAGGAGGAGGAGGTGGCAGCTCCACACTCCAGCGTGGACCAGTGTGTCATCCCAGGCCCTCATTCAGCCTCCTCTCATCGGTAAGGAGACCGGATTCAGGCAGGTGGTAGAGCCCGCCCTCCACTTTTTCACCACCTTTCTCTTGGCACTTTCTCCTTCTCCCTGCTTCTCAACTGTCTTTCAAATGCAGTTGCCACTGCTCTGCAATACTGCAGTCACCACCATCTCCAGTAGATCCCTTCATCGACAGAGACTGACCAGTAGAACAAGGGAAGCTGGATAAGTGGGATGAGAAAAAGCCAAGGAAGCAATAGGGAACTGAGTAAAAATGTTTCTAAACTCAAGTTGCTTGCAGTCCACTTGGAGCTCTAGTGTGATAATAGCCAGTCAATACCAAAGAGGCAAATGCAGCCCAGCGACTCTGCCCCAGGATCACAGACGACAGAGGGCCCGCCATGCTGGACACTGGGGGAGGTTTCTCTGGGTGAAGTCTGTGGCTTGATGGGGGTGGGGGGATGAGGTGGGGATGAGTTTAGAGGAGGGAGAGGGATTTGGGCTGTGGGTCTGGTGAAAAAAACACATGAATGTGTTCTGAGGAAGAATGTGTGCAGGAGACAATGGGGAGGGACAGGGCTTCATTGCACAAATGTGACAAGGGGAAACTGAGGAAAACAGGGCTAGAGGGGAGAGAGAGCTCCAAGGCCCCACACTGTGCTTGCAACCGGGTGGCCACCAGCATCACCACCTTCAGGGTCTGCTTGTCCACGTGCAGGGGTTGGGCACCCAAGGCTGCACTGGCAGGCAGTGGAGCAGCTGTTACCTGACTTCTGCAGTCCTCCCCCAGGGACTGCCACAGCCCCAGAAGCTGTGGGGAGGTGGCTGCTCTGTGAGGGCATGGGTGTGACCTCAGTAGGAGACACTAGACACGTGACAAAATTAAGGAGAACGGAGGCTGGACCCTTCCATCAGCAGCAATGAATTTTCAACTCCTTTTCTCTGCCTCCCCAGCACCTTTACTGTTTGGTTTCCAAGGACCATCCCCTGGGGCTTCAGTGGTGGCTAAGACCCAGGTCCTGCTCACAGCAACTTAAGGTTCCCTTCTGGGGACAGTTGGGAGTTGCAGGCAGACTGAGGAAGTTAGGCTACGAGAAGAACACTTGCAGAGTGTACCCAAAGCTCCAAGAGGGGGAGCCCCCAGTTGGCTGCTCCTGAAGGATGATGGGGTGTGAGAAGCCTCGGAGGTGGGAGGTGGGAAAGCAAGATATGTTTCCATGGTGGCAAGTAGTTTAGAATAGCTAGAAAGAAGATAGGGGAGGTAGAGAGAGGGAATGAAAGGATACCCGCTCACTGGAGCCTTAAAAGGAAGGCTGAGAAAACAAGAGGCCTGACCAAGCCTGCACGGCTGTGTGGAAGCTCATAGAAACTCAGAGCGACACGCGGGGTGGAAAGCCTGCCGCTGTCTCTCCAGATCCCAGTTCCCTTCCTCGGAGGGCAGGTGCTTGCTTCGTGTGTTCTAGAACCTTCTAGAGACCACTGCAGGGGCACCCACCCAGTGCCAGTTAGAAGTGCTGGCCCAACCCTAGACCCGTGGAATCAGAGTCTGCATTTGAATGAGACTGCACATTGGAGTCACCAGGAAGTCTTAGAAATACCGATGAGTCTGGTCCACAGTATTCCTAGGGTGTTGCCTGGCCTAGGGATCTTTGAGGACACTTCTGCCACCCTCATGCGGCTGGGGTGAGAACTGCTCTCTGCATCACTTAGCAGAGGGACAGGTCAGTCATGGGGGCTGGCAGTGGGTGGGGTGGGGGGCACCTGAGGAAGGGCCACAGGGAGTTTGCAGTCAGCCAAGTCACAGGCTCACACTGTTTCTGTGCTATGCACAGAGTGGTCTCAACCCAGGCTCCTGCCCCCACCCCTCCTCGGTGGATAGCCTGTGGTTCCCTGACTCATTTCTCATTGCTGGGAGGCTGTTGTCTCAGCGGATGCCAGCCGTTCTTGGCCCCTTAGCTTGTTTGCTGTTCTTACAGGCTGATTTTCTTCTCACCTTACTCCTTCCTTCCAATTTCTAGGGTGGCGAACTGCTGTCTTACTTCCAGTTTTTGCCAGGGCCTCTTCTCTGTCCTAAGCACGAAGCAGAACCTCACGGACCTGAACCTCAGTGACAATCCTCTGGGGGATGCTGGGGTGAAGATATTGTGTGAAATGCTCCAGAATCCTGGCTGTAACATTCAGAGATTGTGGTAAGGACGTGTGTGTATGTGTGTGTGTGTGTGTGTGTGTGTGTGTGTGTGTGTGTGAGAGAGAGAGAGAGAGAGAGAGAGAGAGAGAGAGAGAGGACTGGACGAAGATGAAGATGTCAGGGGCCAGATCAGTGGTTCTTGGTTTCTTAGGGCCTCCATCACACTGTGCCACAGGCTGGGGGCTTAAACAACAGACACTTATTTCCCACAGCCCTGGAGGCTGGAAGTGTGAGGTGAAGGTGTGGGGAGGGCCAGCTCCTTCTGAGACCTGTCTCCTCAGGTGTGGCTGGTGTCTTCTTCTGGGCCTGTGCAGGTCTGTCTCCTTGTCTTAAAAGGATGCCCGTGTGTCAGCTTAGAGCCTACTCTAGCAACCTCATGTTAACTCCCTCACCTCTTTTTTATTTTTTACCTTTCTGCAAATATTTTTTAAATATATTTTATTGATTATGCTATTACAGTTGTCCCATTTCTCCCCCATCATTCCCCTCCACCCTGCACACCCCTCCCACCCACATTCCCTCCCTTTAGTTCATGTCCATGGGTCATAAGTTCTTCAGCTTCTTCATTTCCTACACTATTCTTGCCCTCCCCCTGTCTATTTTCTACCTACCATCTATGCTACTTGTTCTCTGTACCTTTTCCCTCTCTCTCCTCCTCTCACTTCCCTGTTGCTAACCTTCCATGTGATCTCCATTTCTGTGGTTCTGTTCCTGTTCTAGCTGTTGGCTTAGTTTGCTTTTGTTTTAGGTGTGGTTGTTAATAACTGTGAGTTTGCTGTCATTTTACTGTTCACATTTTTTATCCTCTTTTTCTTAGGTAAGTCCCTTTAACATTTCATATAATAAGGGCTTGGTGATGATGAACTCCTTTAACTTGACCTTGTCTGAGAAGCACTTTGTCTTCCCTTCCATTCTAAATGAAAGCTTTGCTGGATAGAGCAATCTTGGATGTAGGTCCTTGCCTTTCATGACTTGGAATACTTCTTTCCAGCCCCTTCTTGCCTGTAAGGTCTCTTTTGAGAAATCAGCTAACAGTCTGATGGGAACTCCTTTGTAGGTGACTGTCCCCTTAGCTCGAGCTGCTTCTAGAATTCTCTCTTTCATTTTAATCTCGGCTAATGCAAGTATGATGTGCCTTGGTGTGTTCCTCCTTGGGTCCACCTTCTTTGGGACTCTCTGAGCTTTGTGGACTTCCTGGACAAGTGGAAAACTTATTTGAGCAGATAGTAAAGGAGAACTTCCCCAATCTGGTAAGGGAAATAGACTTCCTCACCTCTTTAAAGGCCCTGTCTCCAAATGCAGCCACATTCTGAGGTCCTAGAGGTTAAGACATCACTGTATGAATTTTTTATGGGAGACATAGTTCAGCCCATGACAAGGGAGAAGGCAGAATGGATTGGAGTCTGGTTACTTAGGAAACATCAGATAGAGAGGGACAAAAGGGAATGAAAACAGGTCATCTGTTTGTGGTGATAAAAAGGTATGATCTCCAGTATCTTCCGTTTCCTCACAGGTTATGCTTATGGGTGGGAATCTGAGAGTTTCATCACATACAGAGAAGGCTGGAGCCCCTCAGCACATTTTGTGTAGATTGACTTGTTGCTGGGAACCCCTTGGTAGCTTTGTTCTGAGTGCGTGCTTTGAGCCCACCCACAGATCATGCTTGTGCACCCAAGGGGAACACGTGGTGTTTGGGCCATCCCTGCAGCCCTGCTCCATAACACATCTGCATGGTGACCAGCCCAACACTTGAATGCCTTCATACCCTTCTGTCTTGCTTATCATACCTACCCCATCCCCAGTCTTCTCAGTTTTACCTCCTTTATAAGCCATGGTCCCCTTTCCTCATCCATACTCCACCAGCTCAGGCCCAACAAATGCAGCCACTTGCCTGGACAGTGCGATGGCTTCCAAGACCAGTGGCTCCCCAGGGCAGGGTTTGTGTGGGTCTGGCTGCTGTCTCTGCAGTGCCTGAGTGGTGTCTGGGTGCATGTTTCTGCTCAGAAGTGTGCACTGAAGGGAGAGTGGCTGTTTGCTCTCCCTCCAACCCTTGTCAGGGCAGAAATCAGAGGGATGATTCTACCTTCATCATGACGTTCCACTCACTTAAATGCTTTTGCTCTTTTGATAAATTACAAATCTTTGTAATTTTGGCTTTGAAGGCCCTGGCTGGGTTTGGCACTTCCCTGACTCTCTGTTCCCCACCCCACACCGCTGCTCCTATCCCCATTGCCCCTGTGGGTGCCCCTGTGGGATTCCAGGGACAGAGACATGAGCAGGGACACATGGGTGGTGATGAGGTGCTTTGCAGGTAAATACAGGTTTAACTGTCCACTTGCTCCTGTAGCGGGTGCGGAGGTGGGGACAGGAAGGGAGGTGGTCCAGAAAGCTCTGGGACAGCTGTGCTGCTGGCCTGGAAAGGGGCTGAGCTGTTTATTGTTCTTGTTCTTACAACAAGGGCAAATCATTGTTATTGTTGTAGTGTGTGCGTACATGCATGCACATGTGTGAGTGTGAGCATGTGTATGTGTGCACATGTATCGGTATAAAACAAATCAAGAATCAGCCGCTTGCTCCCTCTGTGTGGATGGGGTCTGGGATTGAAGCACTAAGCAGAATAGCAGCATGAGGTTGCAGAGAGAAGGCGATGACCCCTAGAGAGTTCAGCGTCTGTGTGAGGGAGTTCACTGCCCTTTTTTTTTTTTTACAGAACAGGAGTGTGCCGCTTAGGTATTTGAGACCTGACCATTATTGAGGAAAGGAGTTCACTGCCTGGGACTCAGCAGTGTGTCCCTTCCTTATAAATCTTGGGCCATATTCAGGTTCTGATAAGATGACATTTTCCCAAAAACTTCATTATGATTTTCACCTTGTAACATGAAAACACAAGGGCCCCTGTTTGGGCTCCGAACACGGGCGCAGACGGGAGACAGCACAGGTGATGTGCGTTCTGTGTTCTGACACTTTTGCTCGTGTGCTTGGCCCAAGGTTGAGGCGGTGCCGCCTTTCCCACCGCTGCTGCTCCCACCTCGCCGCTGCGCTGAGTGGCTCCTTGACGCTGCTGGAGCTGGACCTGAGCCACAACGCCCTGGCGCACCGCGGGCTCCGGCTCCTGTGTGTGGGACTGCGGTGTGCCTTCTGCCCCCTAAAGAAACTGTGGTGAGTGAGCTGAGGCTTCAGCGAGCTGCAGGCTGGGCACTTGTGTGTGGATGGTCGGCCTTGGCTCACCTCTGGGTGTCAGTCAGGTAGTGTTGCTGGGGGAAAGGCCACATACCGAGCCCTGGAAGGGAAATTCGGTCAAAGGAATTATGTTGCTTTTAAGGTATTCACAGCCCCGCTGAAAATACACAGCCAGTGTAAGCACTGCTCTAGAAGGGTCTTGGGACTCTAGACAGGCCCTTGGCCTCTGCACTGACCAGAACAGGTGGTGCTGAAACAACGCAGATGCCTGATGTCTGTGCGGCCCTTCACAACTTGGATTTCAAAGAAGAAAATAAAGCGCTTGAAAATGATTGAGGTTGTTATTTACACCCATTAGGATGGTGATTATAAACCAAACCAAACCAAACCAAAACAGAAAACAACACATGTTGGTGAGAATGTGGAGAAATAAGAAACCTCACATGTAACTGGTGGGAATGTTAAATGGCCCAGCTGCTGCAGAAACTGGTGTGTCGGTTCCTTAAAAAAAAAAAATTAAACATAGAATTACCAAATGACTTAGCCATTTCAAGTCTGGGGATTTATTCCAAAGAGTTGAAATGAGGCACTCACACAGGTATTTGTATACCCACATCCACAGCAGTGTTATTTGCAGTAGCCAAAGAGTGGAGGCAACCCAAGTGCCCATCAATGGATAAATAGATTTTAAAAATGTGATATATACACAAATACAGTCTTAAAAGGAATTCCAACACATGGTGCAACATGGGAAAACCTTGAGGACATTATACTAAGTAAAATAAGCCAGACACAACAGGACAAATTCTGTGTGATCCACTTACACGAATGAGGCCCCTGGAGTGGTCTGAGTCACAGAGACAAAAAGTAGAAGGGTGGGTGCCAGGGGCCGGGGGAGGGGGACTGGGGATACTTGTTTCATGGAGACAGCGTGTCAGTTTGGGAAGATGGAGACGTTCTGGAGATGGACTGTGGGGATGGTTTCATAACAACATGAATGTACTTAATGCTGCTGAGCTGTACAGTTAAAAAGGGTTACGATGGCAAATTGTATGCTGTGCATATTCAGCACAATAATAAATGTTGGGAGCTGGGAAGATGTTGAAGAAGCTTCATGAGCTTAAAAGGTCACAAGCAGAAAAGGAAATCAAAAACTAATATAGCGCTTGGATGTACTCTCCCCCTGTGTGGCTTGGACAGAGGTGGTGATAAGACACATGTTTCTGGGTTCACAGCAGAGTGGGTGACAGGTATGTTGACATTCTGCCATCTCTGCTGAAGGTTGATCAACTGCTGTCTCACGTCGGCCTGCTGTGTGGATCTCGCGTTCGTCCTGACCACCAGCCAGTCCCTGACCAGGCTCTATGTGGGGGAAAATGCCCTGGGCGACTCGGGCGTTAGAATGCTATGTGAAAAAGCCAAGCATCCACAATGTAAGCTGCAGAAACTGGGGTAAGTGTTTCTGGTGTCTCAGTAGAAAAGCAACTCTTTTCAAAGTTTCATTACTGGGAAATGTGGGGGTTACTCAGATAGAGTTGAGGGTAGAGAACAAAGGACACAGTTTCTGAAAGAGTTTGAAGATACTACCTACTGCTAGTAAGGTATTTATGACTATAGAGTTGGAGACTCAGAGTCAAAAGAAATTGAAGAGATTGCGCCTCTCAATTCTCCACTTGCTTCTAATACGTCTATGGGGATAGTCAGCTGTTTTATGTGTGAACACTTCCATGCAAGTCAGCCACTGCAGTACAATGTGACCACTGCAGTAGGAGGGAGTTCTTATCCTGACAGGGCCTCGATATTGGGTTCTGTGCATTGGTTCTGCTCCTGAGAATTCTGCTGCCAGGGGTGGGGGGTGCTGGTCCCAATGCCCAGGGCTGCAGGTTCACACCTGTCTCCACAAAGCCCAGGAGGAGGGCCAGGGCCCAGGGCTGCTGTGCCATTACCCTGGCATCTGAGGCTCCAGTAGTCTAGCTTAGCCTCTGTCCCCATCCAGCCCTTGAATGGTGCTGTGCTTTAGCCTTTGCAGCTGCTAAAGAGACTGGGCCTTTTTCAGGCTTCTCTGTATTTCCTTCCACTTGGGAGAGAGCAGGCTTTCTTTCCAATTGTCCGATCTCTTTTTTGGCTTTTCTGGGGCTTGCATCCTTATCCTATCTGATCCTATCCCATCTTTTCCCCAGACTTTTTCAGGTGTGTCTACTATCCTTTATGCTTGCCATCTTGGCTTGCACCTGCCTCATAGTAGAAGGACCTCCTCATGCATCTCTTCCTTCCCCCTGTTAATCCGGGGGAACTGGCCACTTGTTTCCTGGCATGATTGGAAACCTAGTGTTTTCTGCCCACTCAGGTTAATCCATTTGATGGAGCAATTCTGGCTATTCCCTGGAGTGTCTGTGAAACTGTATTTTCTCAACTACATCAGGCTAAGCCAGTTTTCTCCCTTCTCTTTTGTTAATACCTTACTAGCTGCCGACACTAACATTATCCCTTTATAATGAACTGGTGATCTAGTACGTAACACATTTCTCTGGGTTCTGTGGCCAGTCTAGCACATTAATTAAACCCAAGAAGAAGTTGTGGGACCCTCTGGTTTACAACTGGTCGGTCAGAGGTGATGATGCAGCTGGCACCTGAAGGGAGCCAGGCGGTGTGCAGGCTTGCAGGGCTGAGCCCCAACCTGTGGAATCTGACATTGTCTCTGGGCAGATAGTGTCAGAACTGAGTTGAATTTTTGGACACCCTGCTTATATCTGAGAACTGTTTGTTGATGTGGGTACCCCTCCCCCATGTTAGAAATGAGGTCTCAGAACAGCTAAACGGAGAGATTGTTATGTTGTCTCAGAGAACTGACTCCTTGTATCACCGTGTAATGTCCCTCTTTATCCCTGACTTTTGTTGCTGTGAAGGCTGTGCTGCCCGAAATTAATATAGACGTTTCTGCTTTATTTTTAAAATATTTCAAGCTTTATTGAGGTACGATGGAAGAATAAAAAAATATATATACTTAATAAGTACAACATGATGTTTTGATATGTATATGTATACATTGTGAATTAATTTCCACAAACAGTTCATCACCTCACATCCTTACCTTTTTCTTTGTGGTAACAACACTGGAGCTCCACTTTCTTAGCAAATTGCAGGCATTCAATGTATTGCCATCAACTACAGCCATCACGCTGCACGCAGGTCTCCAGCTCTACCGGTGTTCTAACCCAGAGTTTCTGCCCTTTCACCAAAGTCTCTCTCCCTCACTACCAACCCCAGTAACCACCACTCAACTCTCTTACTGTGAGTTTGCCTTCTCTTTTAGATTCCACATGTATGTGTGATCATGCAACACTTGTCTTATTTGTCTGACTTACCTCATTTAGCATAATATCCCCTGGGTTCATCCATATTGTTACAGATGGCAGGATTTCCTTTTTAAAGGCTGAATAATATTCCATTGTGTTTGTGCATGTTAGCATGGTATATTTTTCCTCCATCACTTTTATTTTTTCCATTTCTTCAGTTTTAATCTGTTTGTATCTTTACATTTAAAGTGGGTTTCTTGTAGATAACATATAGTTGGATCTTGTTTTTTGCTCATTCTACAATATTTGTCTTTTAATTGGTCTATTTACACCACTGATACTCAAAGTAACTATATAGTTGGATTAATATCTGTCATATTTATTCCTGCTTTCTATTCGTTTCCCTTGTTCTTTGGTCCTATTTTTGTCTTCCTCTTTTTTCTTTTGTGGTTTTAATTGAGTATTTATATGATTTTACTATCTTTCTTTTCTTAGCATATATTATACTTCTTTTTCTTTAGTGTCTACCCTAGACTTTTTGATATGCATTTGCAACTAATTTAAATCCACTTTCAAATAATCTTTTTATAAAAAGATTTTATTTATTTTTAGACAGAGGGGAAGGGAGGGAGAAACATCATTGTGTGGTTGCCTCTCATGTGCCCCCCTAGTGGGGACTTTGGCTGTCAACCCAGGCTTGTGCCTGGCTGGAAATTGGACTGGCAACCCTTGGGTTCCCAGGCTGGCACTCAGTCCACTGAGCCACACCAGCCAGGGCCACTTTCAAATAATCTTCTACTGCTTCACAGGTAGTATGGATACTTTATAATAACAAAATAGTCCTAGTTCCTCCCTCCTGTTACTTGTATCATGGCTGTCATTAATTTCACTTCTATACGAGTGTATATATACACATCAGTATAAATAATCGAATACATTTTTTTCTATTATTATTTTGAACATGATGCTATCTGTTTGATCAATTAAGAATAAGAAAGATAAAAAGTTTTTATTTTACCTTCCCTTTGTTTCTTTTTTTTATTATATTTTATTGATTATGCTATTACAGTTGTCCCATTTTCCCCCCCTTCATTCCCCTCCACCCTGCACACCCCCTCCCACCCACATTCCCCCCTTTAGTTCATGCCCATGTGTCATAAGTTCTTTAGCTTCTACATTTCCCACACTATTCTTGCCCTCCCCCTGTCTATTTTCTACCTACCATCTATGCTACTTGCTCTATGTACCTTGTCCCCCTCTCTCCTCTTCCCA